>CM074301.1:17304906-17319906 GCA_037194245.1 Opsariichthys bidens | reverse complement strand
CTCTCTCTCTCTCTCTCACACACACACTCTCTCTCTCTCTCTCTCTCTCTCTCACACACACACTTATTTCCCCTGACACTCGGAATAAAGACGATATGTATCAAATTAAATTATTAGATTCACATAAAAATGTGAAAACAGACTCACCGAAGATCAGAGAAAGTTTGATGAGTGTGAGAAGATTCGGATCCATGATGAAGAAGCGAGTTTGATTCAATCACCTCAAATCTCGGAACAAATTCATCATTCATATCCAGTCAAACACATCGATCGACTGATTCTGGAGCGGGTGAACATCCTCTTCATCCTCGAATCACCATCATCATCATCATCATCATCATCATGGAGTCCATCGGATCCAGCAGAGAAACGATGCGGAGCTGCGAGACTGAAGCTGTGCGCCGGTGTGTGCGTGCGTGCGTGCGTGTGTGTGTGTGAGAGAGAGAGAGAGAGAGAGAGAGAGAGAGAGAGAGAGAGAGAGAGAGAGAGAGAGAGAGAGAGAGAGAGTGTGTGTGGGTGCGTGTCTCTCTCTCTCTCCTCCTACTTCATGATCGCTCGTGTCTGAGGTGAGAGTGAGACACAGCACACAAACAAACATAAAAACAGACTTTACGTGTGTCTTTAAGCAACTGTTCATTTTCACAGACGCGTTTCTGAAGGGATTTTACAGCGTCACAAACACAAAGAGATTCGCGAGATTATCTATGAAATCACGATTAAACAGAATAATCTTGATGATTAAATATCACCATTAATACTCTCTTAATGATACATATGTTCATTATAAACAGTTAAAGTTAAATATAATTTTATATTTTATAAGCGTACTATAAAAAATAAAAAGACTGCTAGCTTGTGAACATACAATAGAAATAAAATATTATTTAATATTTAAAATAATAAATGTACGCACCTTTTCATAACATCAGAGGCGTGAGTTGATGCAGGTGTTTTATTGTGGAAGATGAAAGCTTTACTAGGAGCGCCACCGTGTGGTGAGGTGAAGGACAGCGGAACTGAACACACGAGCGTTTGTTTCTGGACGGAGGAGCTTTTCATCGGACCGCCGGCGCGAAAACACAGAAGAGGATCAACAACAATACGGAGAAAACTCCAGAAAGTTTTTTTAAAAGATTGTTTTCTGCCGCAAAATGAAGTTTCGAGCTAAAATCATCGATGTCGGATGTTTGAATCACTTCACACGTGGGTTTAAAACCAGATTTATTATTATTATTATTATTAATGACATAGAGCTCCTGCAGTCGCGATGCTCTACAGCAGATGTTTGGTTTCTCTCGGTTGGTCAGGTGTGGTCAACACAGTGTCCAAACTGACCAAGGCGTGTGTGCTGAGGCTCACCTGTGATCACCTGTTCTTCGTGCTGTCGGGGAAGGTGTCCTCAGGAGGAGTCAGTATGTGGTGTGAGCTCTCTCAGGTGCATCCCTGACCCCGCTCTCACTGACCGCAGCACTGACCTCTCACTGACTGCAGCACTGACTCACTGACCTCTCACTGACTGCAGCACTGACTCACTGACCTCTCACTGACTGCAGCACTGACTCACTGACCTCTCACTGACCGCAGCACTGACTCACTGACCGCAGCACTGACTCTCACTGACTCTCACTGACCGCAGCACTGACTCTCACTGACTCTCACTGACCGCAGCACTGACTCACTGACCGCAGCACTGACTCTCACTGACTCTCACTGACCGCAGCACTGACTCTCACTGACCGCAGCACTGACTCTCACTGACTCTCACTGACCGCAGCACTGACTCTCACTGACCGCAGCACTGACTCTCACTGACCTCTCGCTGACCGCAGCACTGAACTCTCACTGACCGCAGCACTGACTCTCACTGACCTCTCACTGACCGCAGCACTGACTCTCACTGACCGCAGCACTGACTCTCACTGACCTCTCGCTGACCGCAGCACTGAACTCTCACTGACCGCAGCACTGACTCTCACTGACCTCTCACTGACCGCAGCACTGACTCTCACTGACCGCAGCACTGACTCTCACTGACCTCTCACTGACCGCAGCACTGACTCTCACTGACCGCAGCACTGACTCTCACTGACCTCTCACTGACCTCTCACCGCAGCACTGACTCTCACTGACCTCAGCACTGACTCTCACTGACCGCAGCACTGACTCTCACTGACCTCTCACTGACCGCAGCACTGACTCTCACTGACCGCAGCACTGACTCTCACTGACCGCAGCACTGACTCTCACTGACCGCAGCACTGACTCTCACTGACCTCTCACTGACCGCAGCACTGACTCTCACTGACCTCTCACTGACCGCAGCACTGACTCTCACTGACCGCAGCACTGACTCTCACTGAACTCTCACTGACCGCAGCACTGACTCTCACTGACCTCTCACTGACCGCAGCACTGACTCTCACTGACCTCTCACTGACCGCAGCACTGACTCTCACTGACCGCAGCACTGACTCTCACTGATTGCTCTCAGATTTTTGGAGCGTTCTGTCCGTTTGAGCCTCGGAGCGTCTGTGTTTCAGGTGAATTTCTTCGATGAGTTCCAGCTGGAGGGAGTGTCCGCTGATGCCAACGAGATCTTCCTGGAAGTGGCACCCGAGAATCTTTCCAGGGCCCTAAAAACAGCACAGAACGCCAAATCGGTCAAAATCAAACTGACCAAGAAGAACTGCCCGTGTCTGACGCTGGCCGCAGAGCTGGTGAGAGGAGAACAAACACCAACACCAGCAGAGAGAACAATCGAGCAGACTGTATTGATTCTGTGTGTGTGTGTGTGTGTGTGTGTGTGTGTGTGCGCCAGCCGTCTCTGTCCAGCATCAGTCGTGTGGTCACTCATGATATCCCAGTGGATGTGATTCCCAGACGACTGTGGCATGATTTCAGGGAGCCGCAGATGCCGGACTTTGACGTAAGTCGTGATTATATGAGCGAATCTTCCTGTCGACAGCCCATAATAATGATGTTGTTGTTGTTTAGGTCAGCATATATCTGCCTCCTCTGAAGACCATGAAGAGCATCGTGGACCGCATGAAGAATCTCTCCAACTATCTGGTAAGTTTACTATATGCAGTGTGATGGAATAAGTCCCGCCTTCTATATAAAAGAGCCAATCAGCAGTTGGTAAAGCTCCGCATCACTGCAGCGGCCGGTTTCTGAGACTCTTTTTAAAGGATCAGTTCACTTCAGGATGAAAATTCCTCCATGTCATCCAAGATGTTCATGTCTCTTTCTTCAGTGGAAAAGAAATGAAGAAGAACTCATTCCAGGATTGTTCTCCATATAGTGGACTTCAATGTGGTTCAACGGGTCCAAATGTCAGTTTCAGTGCAGCTTCAAAGATCTACATGATCCAGACGAGAAATAAGAGTCTGATCTAGAGAAACCGTCGCACATTTTATACAAAAATATAGTTTTAACCACAAATGCTGCTCTGATGCTCCACACATCACGTCATCACGCTGGAAAGGTCACGTGACGTCGGAGGACGTACCGCAGTAGAGCAAAGAACTCCATCTCATTTTCTCAAAATCGTCCGACATCGTTTCACCTTCTTTTGTAAAGGCCGTTTGACTCAGTCTTTGATGTTCTCTTTGTAAACACTGGATCGGTACTTCCTCCTACGATTGGTCATGTGATCAGTGTTTGTGTTTCAGGTGATGGAGGCCAATCTGAACGGTGAAATGAATCTGAAGATTGAGACAGACCTGGTTTCTGTCACGACACACTTCAAAGAGCTGGGCAACCCGCCCTGGGGTGAGACGACACTCGCACGTCATGACGCCAGACACGTCCTCTGATCAATGTACATGTAACTGTGTTGGAATGACGGTGTGTGTGACGCCCCTCAGGCGACGACGCCTCTCCGAGCGCCAGCGCGAGTCACCGAGACGCAGAGCTCATGGCTCAGACACGCGTGGACATCAGGAAACTGCAGCAGTTCCTGACGGGACAGCAGGTCAATCCCAGCAGAGCCATGTGCAGTAAGAGCCTCGCCGCACACACCTCCACACCACTGCGGTCACTCAGCATTGCTTTAAAACGCTTGTTTTTCTCTTCTTTTTTTAACCTAGATATTGTTCACGAAAGGATTCTTCACCTGATTTTTCTGCATGAGGATGTTTCTCTTCAGTACTTCATTCCAGCTGTCATGTGATCTCTGTGATAATGAGGCATTCGCTTTATATGCAGAATATCTAAACTTATTCATCTGTTCAAAAGTGTTTCAAAGGGTCAGTTGTCGGGCTCTTGATATTAAAAATAACACTTTGTGTTCAAAGTTTCCTATGTAAATATGTGTATGAATTAATAAAATGCTTGTTTGATAAAAATTTTTTGTATTTGGAGCATTTATTTTGCCCATGATGAACATTCCAAAGTTTTGAATATAGCACTTTTCACAACATGTATTGTTTCAAAGCACAAAAATTAATATTATCCAAGGAGTGATAGTCCTCTAATTGACAAGGTGAACCACTTTAAACTCTGAGTTTGGTGGAGCAAAAGGCTAGTCAAGTTCAGCGGTGGGAGAGGGGAGAGAAGAAACAAGGAGTTCTGTAACTGACTGTAGCAATCAATTGTGACTAACCCACCGCCTTCGGACCAGCCGTTTGATAATGTTGCGCTTCAGCGTATTTATATCTCTCGATAAAGACACCAGTGTCGCCAACGGCAACAAGTGATCATGTTGCTCGTATGCTCCCTTAAAACATTTATATATATTGTTATTTTACAAATATGGTTTCATTCAAACTCTACAAATCTCCTTAAAGGTGAAATTTCAGTATTTTATGTCGTTTCTGTGATTTAAAGCGGTGCATGATGGGAAACTCCTGCTAGAGCGGCATCACGTGATGGTAGGCGCGAAACCGAATCCAAATAGCAGTATATTTTATTACTGAATTTATTTTTTATTACTTTATTACTACTTTATTATTTGTTACTAAAGGAATTTATTTAGTAAAAATTGTAATTATTTAGATGTATTAATTTCACGGATTTGTGCATGAGATACAAATGAAAATTGGGACAGGTTTTAACAGGATTGTCCGTTAATCAAACTCGACTGTGATTGGCCCATCCTGTGACAAGCGCTGAGGAAAGTAACAGCTTCGGAAGCGCAGTCCTTCTGTTTGATCCGTACAGTATTTTTCTTAATTTATATATATATATATAACATAAAGTAACTCATAAGGAGCTGAGAAAACAGTTCTGATCTTCCGATAAAACATGTATATAATAAGTATACTAAGTAGAAGACTGAATGAACGCATCTTAATTATTAATAATTAGTAATTAAATATTAATGTACTATTTAAATATTTATACTTTCACAAAGGAACAACTTTCTTCCCAGATTTCTTTGCGTACGTGGCAGTAGCATTGATGTATCAGCTTGAATAGACTGTATTCAGATGTGTAGCATTGTATAGAATGATTACCGCAAGTATACTATGGTATGTCCACAGTAATCCACAGTACTGTGGTAGAGCAGCAGGTGTCGCTGTTTCACAAACATGAGCTGAACACAAACATGATGCTGTTTTCTCAGGCTCTCATGATTCTTACATAATCAATACAATTACACACACACACACACACACACACACACACACACACATATATGGCAAGCCAATTAGACGTTTAATCATTCCCAGGATATGATTTTTTGATCAACAATTCCCTGACAGCATCATAGATCCGGCCTACACTGGTACATGTGGATTACCAGTCCCTCCAGAAGAACGCGGGATTTTTTTGTGATTGTTGCGGGCAAAAATCCTTGATAATGCGGCACGTTTTCTTAAAAAATGCGATGGAATGCGGCGGAATATTTTTGCAATTTTATGCGATGAAATTGCGGGAACTTGCAAAAACTGCGGTTTTTGATGCAAAAGAGGAAAAACAGGTGATTCCCCCCCAACACCCTGTTCTCACTAGACACTGCCTTCATGTAAAGAGGCAGAATTACTAAATCACAGAATACTGAAGTTCTCATTCTGTTTTATTTCAGACCTTCATCAACACACGGCTCAACATTACAAAACATTGAGTCAAATAAGTTCTGTCGCTTTACAAAAGGAATATTCAACTTCTGTAAAAATGAATAAATAAAATATAAAAAAAAAATAAAATGTGTGCTTCCTGTTTAACAGAGGTAGCTGTACAAAACAGACATCTTCTGTTAAATGAAGTGCTTCCAGTGCACAAAGTGCAATCTCTTACTGCAACGTAAATTATTTTACATACTACTAATATACTTGAAACTGCAAAGTGGTTTTCCAGCGTCGACTTGCGTCTGCGGTCCAACACGCAGTTGCACGGAGTGCAAAATACAGGGAGTGCAGAATTATTAGGCAAATGAGTATTTTGACCACATCATCCTCGTTATGCATGTTGTCTTACTCCAAGCTGTATAGGCTGGAAAGCCTACTACCAATGAAGCATATTAGGTGATGTGCATCTCTGTAATGAGAAGGGGTGTGGTCTAATGACATCAACACCCTATATCAGGTGTGCATAATTATTAGGCAACTTCCTTTACTTTGGCAAAATGGGTCAAAAGAAGGACTTGACAGGCTCAGAAAAGTCAAAAATAGTGAGATATATTGCAGAGGGATGCAGAAGTCTTAAAATAGCCAAGCTTCTGAAGCGTGATCATCGAACAATCAAGCGTTTCATTCAAAATAGTCAACAGGGTCGCAAGAAGCGTGTGGAAAAACCAAGGCGCAAAATAACTGCCCGTGAACTGAGAAAAGTCAAGCGTGCAGCTGCCAAGATGCCACTTGCCACCAGTTTGGCCATATTTCAGAGCTGCAACCTCACTGGAGTGCCCAAAAGCACAAGGTGTGCAATACTCAGAGACATGGCCAAGGTAAGAAAGGCAGAAAGTCGACCACCACTGAACAAGACACACAAGCTGAAACGTCAAGACTGGGCCAAGAAATATCTCAAGACTGATTTTTCTAAGGTTTTATGGACTGATGAAATGAGAGTGAGTCTTGATGGGCCCGTGGCTGGATTGGTAAAGGGCAGAGAGCTCCAGTCCGACTCAGACGCCAGCAAGGTGGAGGTGGAGTACTGGTTTGGGCTGGTATCATCAAAGATGAGCTTGTGGGGCCTTTTCGGGTTGAGGATGGAGTCAAGCTCAACTCCCAGTCCTACTGCCCGTTTCTGGAAGACACCTTCTTCAAGCAGTGGTACAGGAAGAAGTCTACATCCTTCAAGAAAAACATGATTTTCATGCAGGACAATGCTCCATCACACGCGTCCAAGTACTCCACAGCGTGGCTGGCAAGAAAGGGTATAAAAGAAGAAAATCTAATGATATGGCCTCCTTGTTCACCTGATCTGAACCTCATTGAGAACCTGTGGTCCATCATCAAATGTGCGATTTACAAGGAGGGAAAACAGTACACCTCTCTGAACAGTGTCTGGGAGGCTGTGGTTGATGGTGAACAGATCAAAACACTGACAGAATCCATGGATGGCAGGCTTTTGAGTGTCCTTGCAAAGAAAGGTGTTTTTGTTTGGTTTTTGAATGTCAGAAATGTATATTTGTGAATGTTGAGATGTTATATTGGTTTCACTGGTAAAAATAAATAATTGAAATGGGTATAAATTTGTTTTTTGTTAAGGTGCCTAATAATTATGCACAGTAATAGTCACCTGCACACACAGATATCCCCCTAAAATAGCTAAAACTAAAAACTAAAAACTAAAACTTCCAAAAATATTCAGCTTTGATATTAATGAGTTTTTTGTGTTCATTGAGAACATGGTTGTTCAATAATAAAATGAATCCTCAAAAATACAACTTGCCTAATAATTCTGCACTCCCTGTAATTTGCCCCCACTATCGTGTAAAAGAGCGGGAAACTGCTTCGCGCGGTCTTTTGAGCTTATTTTTGTTGGCAAATGAGAATTATTGGCGTGCTTCATCATGGTTTCACCGCGGGGTTTACGGATGACGTTCACGTCACGTCATTACGTCACTTCATAAGGTTCCCATGGCAATAGGGGGAAAATAATGACGCTTTACTTGTGTGAAGTAAACGCAACATTTTTCAACTTTCTGCTAAGATATATTAGACTTTTTTGCAACGAAAATACAGGGATTATGAAATCATGGTAGCCCCGCATATTTTTCTTGCTGAAATCGCCAATTTATGCGTCGAAAGTGCGGCATATTTGAAAAAATGCGACCCCCGCATAAATATGCGGACTTTGGCTGATTATGCATGAAATCAAGCGATCGCATAATCGCGTTTTTCTGGAGGGACTGGATTACATGTGGACCAGATGTGGGCCGTATCTGGTCCGACACTAAGGCTGTGCTCCACTCCAATTTTACACACACACACTCGTGAACTTCCCTAAGCACGTCCCCTCAGGAGAATCCCTGCCGCCATTCTGAAGTACATGCCTCTTCGTGAAGTTTATGTGGACAGACCCTCGTCCTCTTGATTTTGACCGCGGGACCGAGTCTACACCGACACACCGCACACTTCACGCAGCTATATATCCCACAATTCAACTTGATTTTGACATCTCAGCAGATCAATGAAATGTATGAAATAGTAATTATTTTGAGAATTAATTGCATCATGTATATTACAGTCTCGCCGCGCGACTTAAAACGATCATTCTTGACGTCAGAAATGCAATTTTTACTATATTTGAACTGTATCAAAGTTTCCATTTTTATTATTAGTAGAAAGTCTATTTCCGATGTCAAGAATTATAAATGATATAAATTATATATTATACATTTTTTAAAATAATAATAAAACAAAATCTTGTCCAGGGAATAATTAAAAGTTTGTTCGGCTTGCCATAACTCGCTAACTCACACTAACGGGAGTTAGTGACACTCAAACACTCGTTATTTCTCACTTTTGGGCTCAGATGCCCCACAGATGCTGACTCGTTTTAAAGACACGGGCATCATGTTGTTATAGTGTGTGTGTGTGTGTAATTGATCGAGGAACACATCCCCCGCCAGGCGCGCGCGCGCGCGCACTGAACGCGTCGAGACGGCTGTGATGCTCTTCATCAGTGGCTGTGATGCTCTTCATCAGTGAGCTGCTGAACCCTCGACTGTCGCTGCTCTGAACTGTGGATCTTCTGTTTACATCGGAGGGGATCGAAACTGAAGATGAATCCTCCGTGCGCGCGCTGCGGGAAAACCGTTTACCCGACGGAGAAGATCAGCTGCCTCGACAAGGTGCGAGAAAAGAGTTTATTTACCTCACATTCAGTCCAACTACTGTAAGAACTTCATCTAGAGCTTCAACCGAATGTCGTGTTTTGTGTCAAAGCCGTTATAAATGACGTGTGTGGATCAAACTTCACTGCCGCGTTTTTTCATCCGTTTTGTTGCTCTGAATTCTCATTCCTGTCTTACATAATAAGGTTCATGTTTTATTCATAGTCTTACAGTGATGAGCGACATTATAAGAGTTAATGAAAGCTGTATTAACAAATACTTGGAAACACGGAGGCTTTCAAAATCATGAGTTGTTCTGGACACAGTACTATAGTAATACCATGGCATTCTGAGCTTCTAAATGTCATAGTATTTGTCAGAATACCGTAGTTTTCTCATCTGAAAGCATCACTGAAACACAGTGTACTGTAGTATTACACGTATCCATATTATTGATCTCTGATTGATGATGTCATAAAGTCTGAATCACGTGGTTGTTTTGAGTGTGTGTGACAGAATCTGTTCGGTTGTGTTCAGAACTGGCACAAAGGCTGTTTCCACTGTGAAGTGTGCAAGATGACGCTCAACATGAAGAACTATAAAGGCTACGACAAGAAACCCTACTGCAACGCGTAAGTGTTCGACTGCAGCTCCTGAACTCGCACTGATCAGGTTCTGGTGTGTTAAACGAGTGTTTAGTGCTGATGTGGTTTGATGCTGTTTGTTCTGTAAGCGGTGACTTTGACAGGGAGCTCACCGCCATCTGTTCTGAGTTCCCATCAAAGCACACGTCTGGATGAGCTGGATATCCTGTGCTGAGCTTTTATGGGACACAGAGAGTCTAATGAGAGAATCAAAGGAGTCGTGTGGATCTGAGCTGGACGTTCATCAGTGTGTCTGTGTGTGGAGACGACAAACACCGTTCGTGGAGAACTGTTATAGGAGATAGATTCTGCTCTGATAGACACTCACACACACACTCACACACTCTCTCTCACACACACTCACTCACTCTCACACACACTCACACACACACACTCACACACACATACTCACACACACACTCTCACTCACACACACACACACACACACACTCTCACACACTCTCACTCACACACACACACTCACACACACTCTCACACACTCTCACTCACACACACACACTCACACACTCTCACTCACACACACTCACTCACTCTCACACACACTCTCACTCACACACACACACTCACACACACTCACTCACTCTCACACACACACACACACACTCACACACACTCTCACACACTCTCACTCACAGACACACTCACACACACTCTCACACACTCTCACTCACACACTCTCACACACTCTCACTCACACACTCTCACACACTCTCACTCACACACTCTCACTCACACACACTCACTCACTCTCACACACACTCACACACACACACTCACACACTCTCACTCACACACACTCACACACTCTCACACACACACACTCACACACTCTCACACACTCTCACACACACACACTCACACACTCTCACTCACACACACTCACTCACTCTCACACACACTCACACACACACACTCACACACTCTCACTCACACACACTCACTCACTCTCACACACACTTCAGTTTGTGTCATGTTTAACGGTGTGGCCGGTCGTTAGCACTCGGGTCACATGACTGTGGCAGTTAATTGAGAGAATATGTTGTGCTCATGAAGCAGAATCTGTTCTCTGGCCTTTTCTTTATTTGCTGTTGATTGTGTTTAAATGTCAGTTTGTCGTGACCTTTTGCTCACTGTTGATCTTATTACATTCTGACACTGACGTTCGACTCCCGATTGAAGAACCGTCTGACATTACAAAACTCCGACCTCTGCGATTGTTCTCCGCGCAGATTGACCTTTCACCCCGTCAGAGTCCCACACGAACGTGACGAAATAAAGCGTCACGTGAGCGTCTGATTTCAGCTCTGGATTAAGGTGTTGTTCGGTTTTACGCTGATGTTCTTCACTGAAGGATCAGTGAGAGCAGCTGTTCTGTCTGTCAGGTGTCTGTGTCAAGAGCAAACATACAGCAGTGCCCTAACGACCTCCCACTACACCCTAGCAACTGCATAGCAACACCCTGATGACGGGCCACAGCTAGAATGATGTCGGTGAGGAGGTTCGTCTCAGATGGAGTTTAATGTGTCATTAATGCAGCAGCTTTTCTCTTTAATCTTTATATAATGCAGCTCATATCACAAGTGTGTTGAATTATATAATAGAAGATCATTAAGTGCATCGCTGTGTGTGTGTGTGTGTGTGGTGGAGGAATCATCATGGGTCAGTGTGAATGTGGGCCGCACGCTCCCCCTCACACACTCATGAGAATCAGGCGGAGCGACAGAGAGCCGTGTGTCAGCGGGATCTGGACTCAGTGTGTAGATCAGAGTAAAATGACTCATAAACGCAGACACACTCCAGCGGCAATCGCGTGTGTGAGTGTGTGTGAGAGTGTGTGTGTGTTCATGCTCCTACGCAGGTGGAGTGTGTGTCGATCAGCGCTGCAGGCGTCACACACAGCAGCTGCTCTTCCTCTCCAGACTCGTTTGTGCCTCAATCATCATCATCACCATCAGTGAGAGAGGCGGGTCGTCAGCGCTCGTGTAATGAGAGTGAGGCTGGCTCTTGATCATGTGACTCGGCAGCAGAAGCGTGAGTCGGATGTTTCCTCATGATGTTTCAGACTCTCTGATCGTACATTTAGACTCTGGCGTCTGCGATTATAGTTATCGAACACCTGCATCAATCTCTCGTCTGATTGGACGGATCATGTGTGACGTTGTGATTGTATTCTCAGTCGGGGATGTTTTGTTTTGTGTCGCTCAAGCTGTTTCATGATGAAATGATTCTTTATAGATGAATCTGTGAAGCAGCAGCTCTTCATGACAAGAGTTTCACTTATTCTGGCGTGTGTGTGTGTGTGTGTGTGGGCCGTTGCTATGGAAACCTCTTCTTCTGGTCTGCTTCACTCAAGCGTGGACACACGTGATGTCACATCAAAGAGGAAGCGCTCGTTACTGTGACGATGAAAACAATGAGCTGAAATGATTAACAGAGGCTGATCGCACTGAGAAACTCGTTCTGTTATTTCTTCATTACAATGAAAATCAGGACAAATTCAGACGAATGTTCTTCAGTTTGAGATTTACACTAAATACTGTTTCATCAGTGTTTGTGTGAGTGTGAGTGTGTGTGTGTGTGTGTGTGTGTGAGAGAGAGAGAGAGTTTAAGTGTACTTGCCAATCTATCTAACAGGGAAACATGGTGTTGTTACACATTCACCAATGGGACCACCAAGCAAAGAGGGGACATTGTGTGTGTGTGTGTGTGAGTTTGTGTGTGTGTGTGTACTTGTTTTCCTTACATTGTGGGGACCAAATGTCCCCACAACGTAAGTAAAACCAGTAAATCTTGACATTGTGGGGAACTTTTGTTGGTCCCCATGAGGAAACAAGCTTATAAATCATACAGAATGATCTTTTTTGCAAATGTAAAATAGCAGAACATTTTCTGTGAGGGTTAGGTTTAGGGGTGGGGGGGAAACAGAATGTACAGTTTGTACACTATAAAAACCATTACGCCTATGGAAAGTCCCCACAAAACACATAAACACAACATGTGTGTGTGTGTCTGAGAGAGAGTGGTAGAGAATGTGTGTGTGTGTGTGTGTGTGTGTGTCAGTGTGTGTGAGTGTGTGTCTGAGAGAGAGTGGTAGAGAATGTGTGCGTGTGTGTGTGTGTGTCAGTGTGTGTGAGTGTGTGTGTGTGTGTGTGAGTGTGTGAGTGTGTGTCTGAGAGAGAGTGGTAGAGAATGTGTGCGTGTGTGTGTGTGTGTGTGTGTCAGTGTGTGTGAGTGTGTGTCTGAGAGAGAGTGGTAGAGAATGTGTGCGTGTGTGTGTGTGTGTCAGTGTGTGTGAGTGTGTGTGTGTGTGTGTGTGTGAGTGTGTGTGTCTGAGAGAGAGTGGTAGAGAATGTGTGTGTGTGAGTGTGTGAGTGTGTGTCTGAGAGAGAGTGGTAGAGAATGTGTGCGTGTGTGTGTGTGTGTGTGTCAGTGGGTGTGTGTGAGTGTGTGTCAGAGAGAGAGTGGTAGAGAATGTGTGTGTGTCTGTGTGTGTGTGTGTGTGTGTGTGTGAGTCTGGCACTGCCATGTCAAGAGGAGCAGCACAAACATCACAACTGTGTGTATTTTTTGTTCGTTTCAGGTCAACTGACAGTTATTTGAATGGACTGGTTGACTATTAACACAATGATTAATCATTAGCTCCCCAATGACTATTGGTTAACGAACACATATCTGAACTCAGTGTTGAGGATGTTTCAGGTCTGATCTGATCTCTCAGTTCCGTCTCCCCGCTGTGAGCTTCATCTCCGGCCGAGCGGCTCTGAGCATGCCTGATATCAGTAGTAATTCAGCGTGTTGTCTAGTAAGTGTGTGTTGAGACGGAGCCGCTATGGTCACTGCTCCTGTTTTTCAGGTTCCTGCCGTGTTCTTTGGCTCAGATGCAGAACTTCAGCGTCCCACAGAGCAGCTCTTTGTTCTCTGGATTGAGTGTCACGATTCAGACAAAGTGAGCGGAGTTGCTAGTGGAGACCAGAGTAACTCTAGTAACTCTACACAACAGAAGACCTGTTCAACACACACACACACTCAGTCCTGCTCAGTCACTGCTTCACGCTGTGAATCTTCAGATGAACCCTCTGCTTTGGTGTCGTTCTGTGATGTGAGCGTTTCTTCATACCTCAGATATCAGTGCAGTTTTACACCTTCCAGCCAAAACTTTGGAATAATAAGTGTCTTCTGCTCATCAGGGCTATATTTGATTGGTCAGAATAGAGTAGAAAGATGAAAAGAACAGCATTTATTTGAAATGAATCTTTTGGGACATTATGATCGTCTTTATTAATGCCTTTTGACCAATTTAGTCCTTGATGAGTAAAAGTGTTTATAAATTTGACTGAATGTTAATATATGACGGTTTCCACAAACATATGAAGGTTTTCAACACTGACACGAATCACAAATGTTTCTTGAGCATCAAATCATCATCAGAATGATCATGTGACTCTGGAGACTGCAGTAATGATGCTGAAAATTCACAGGAATAAATGACACTGTACTATATATTCACATAGAAAACACACGATTTACTCTGGAATAATATTTCATAATTTTTTAATTTTGTATTTTTGAGCAAATAAACACAGCTCTGGTGAACAGAAGAGACTGTTTCATAAGCATTAGATAAATGTTAATCATGAAGTGTTGGGCTGCTGCTGTGAACTCGTCACGCGCTCCATGTCTCTGGAGAGACCGCTCTGGTTTATGAGCTGTAATTGTAGGGCGGGTGTTTAGGACACAAACACTCTGACAACAAACAAACTTCATTTGGCCGTCACGTGAGCCACCATGATGGTCCAAAACACAGACTGTAGATCCGAAGAATGAAGTTAAGACGCAGTTAAAGCATGTGACTCGTGTTTCTCTCTCAGGATACAGGAGCACACACAGTAACTTCCTGTCCTGCTGTTCCGTCGTTTCCTCTGTGTATGGCAGTGATGTTTGTTTAATTAACTCTTTGACCGCTGTATCGGGATCTGGTTGGATATGTGTGTTCAAGGGCGGAGTCAGGAGTCGCCAGGGAAACGTCCCGCTGATTCAATGGGCATTCATGCTTTATTTTTATCACACAATAGCAGTGAAGTCATGAAAAGCTATTGTGTTATTTTCAGAGTT
>CM074301.1:17294906-17299906 GCA_037194245.1 Opsariichthys bidens | reverse complement strand
TATGTCTTTCTTTCTTCAGTTGAAAAGAAATGAAGGTTTTTGAGGAAAACATTCAGGATTTTTCTCCATATAGTGGACTTCACTGGGGTTCAGTGAACAGACGAGGAATAAGAGTCTGATCTAGAGAAACCATCGCACATTTTATACAAAAATAAACATTATATACTTTTGACCCACAAACGCTGGTCTTGCACTGCTCTGATGGTCCACACATCGCGTCATCACGCCGGAAAGGTCACGTGACGTAGGAGGAAGTACCGCAGCAGGGTGAAAAAACTCCCTCTCGTTTTCTCCTCCAACTTCAAAATCGTCCGACATCGTTGTTTTACTTTTTTTTGTAAAGTCGTTTGACTCAGTCTTTGACGTTCACTTTGTAAACACTGGATCGGCACTTCCTCCTGCGTCACGTGACCTCTCCAGCGTGATGACGTGATGTGTGGAGATCAGACTCTTATTCCTCGTCTGGATCATGTAGATCTTTGAAGCTGCACTGAAACTGACATTTGGACCCGTTGAACCCCATTGAAGTCCACTATATGGAGAACAATCCTGGAATCTTTCCCACTGAAGAAAGAAAGACATGAACATCATGAACTAAACCTTTGAATCTGAATGTTCTGCATGAGGAACAGGATCTGTGAACAGGAACTCCTGCTCTCCTGGTGAATATTAGATCAGTCGTCCGTCAGTTGTCAGATTTCAGGTATTGATTTGAGTGTTTGTGAATCAGTTTTCAGTGTCATTGCTGGTTAACTAACGCCACACACACACACACACACACACACTGAACTTCACTAGTACTAGTGAGCAGTGGTTAGTGTGACGCAGGTCGGTATCGCCGGACATTCCTTTCCGTGTGCGACACTCTCACCTCCAGCGCTGATAAAGCTGGAGTGTTTCTAAATGTGGAAGCGTCTCTGATAGAGTTGGTCCCGCAGCAGAAGCTCCTCAGACGGGCTGAAGCGTCGCTCCTCTCGGCCGCGTGTCGCTCCGCTGCCGTCCGCATGTGTGTGTGAGTCTGTTTCAGTCATGTGTGACGCTGAAGAAGCTGCCGGACGGACGGATGGAGGTGTGGAAGCCACCGCTGAGGTGAGAGCGCTGACCGCTGTGACCCGTGTGACCGTGACCTTGACACCACGGGCCGCTGCGCTCTCACACTGTGTGTGTGTGTGTGTGTGTGTGTGTGTGTGTGTTTCACAGGATTCTCTGGGAGCCGATCCAGACCCGAGTCCTGATCCGCTCTCAGCGGCTCCTGAGGTGAGTGTGAATCACAGCGGAACGACTGTCTGACCTCACGAGTGTGAACGCAGGTGTCGAGAGCCGTCCATCTCTCAGTGTTTCTGATCCACTGATCTGGTGGTCATCAGCACCTCACCGTCTGCCTTCATTGGTGGAGCAGAAACAAACGAGTGGCCGGACAGTGTAGAGATCCCATAAAATCCCATTCATTTCCTTTAAAGACCGTCTTGTGATTGTGTCACTGCTCAGTTTGAGAGTTTGTTCAGCCGCAGGAGCAGAACTCTTTAGTGTTTGTTTGTTTGTTGTCCCAATATTTCAGAATCAGCTTGTGAATGTGTTTATCTTGAGGAGAACGCAAACTCTATTAATGCTCCGCTGTGACAATCCATTATATTACTATATTATTGTGATTATTATTATTAAAAATCATTTAAATGGTTGTATATGCAGCAGGAGGCGACAGACGTCACAGACGCTCAGACGGAGGCACTGATGGTCTGTTTTATGTATTAAATAAACATATATTATAAGTTTCAAATTAATATGATTTTCTTTATTAATTATTATTGTTATAATTAAATGTATAAATATTTTTATATACAGTCAGAGGCAACGGAGAGTCAGACAGACGTTGCAGACGCTCAGACGGAGAGATTGACGGTCCGTTTTATGTATTAAGTAAACATATATTATAAGTTTTATTTTATTAATTATTATTATAATTAATTTGAATACTTTTATATGCAGCAGGAGGCGACAGACGTCACAGACGCTCAGACGGAGAAGACGCTGATGGTCTGTATAATGTATTAATTAACATTATTTATTAGTAATATAATTTATTTGTGAATTATTATTATTATTAATAAATTAAATGTTTTTATATGCAGCTGGAGGCGACAGAGAGTCAGATAGACGTTCAGATGAAGGTATTTTTTAATTAATACATACAATTATTAAATATACATTATTTATTAATATTATTAATTTGAATGCTTTTATATGCAGCTGGAGGCGACAGAGAGTCAGATAGACGTCACAGACGCTCAAATGGAAGTACTGATGGTCTGTATAATGTATTAATTAACATTATTTATTAGTAATATAATTTATTTTATTAATTATTGTTGGTATGATTTAATTAAATATTTTTATATGCAGTTGGAGGCGATGGAGAGTCAGACAAATGTCACAGACGCTCAGACGGAGAAGACGCTGATGGTCTGTATATTGTATTAATAAACATCATTTATTATTAATATGATTTTTTTGTTAATTATTATTATTATTATTAATAAATTATATATTTTTATATACAGCCAGAGGCGACAGACGTCACCGAAGTTCAGACGGAGACACTGATGGTCTGTTTTATTATTGTTTATGTAGTAAATAAACATTATTTTCTATTTCAATTAATTTGAATGTGTTATATCCAGCAGGAAGCGACAGACGTCACAGACGCTCCAGACGGAGGTACTAATGGTCTGTATATTGTATTAAATAAACAATATGTATTATTATGTTTATTTCATTCATTATCATAATTAATTTGAATGTGTTATATCCAGCAGGAAGCGACAGAGAGTCAGATAGACGTTCAGATGAAGGTATTTTTTAATGAATACATAAAATTATTAAATATACATTATTTATTAATATTATTAATTTGAATGTGTTATATCCAGCAGGAAGCGACAGACGTCACAGACGCTCAGACGGAGGTACTAATGGTCTGTTTATTGTATTAAATAAACAATATGTATTATTATGTTTATTTCATTTATTATTATAATTAATTTGAATGTTGTATCTTCCGTGAACACTTGATCCCCTCATAAAACAAAAAATAAAAAAAATAAATAAAAAAAAACCCTTTCCTTCCCTTTTCCCTTCCTACTCCAGCTTATGGTACTGAGCAATGTATGAAACTTGTATTGTGAGCACTTCCTGTGTTATTTGCCAATTCATGAAGAATCGCTTGTTTGTTTTCCTCACTTGTAAGTCGCTTTGGATAAAAGCGTCTGCTAAATGACTAAATGTAAATGTAAATGTAAATGTATATGCAGCTGGAGGTGACCGATGCGACAGGCGCTCAGACGGAGGTACTGATGGTCTGTTGAATGTTTTATGTATTAAATAAACATTATTTATTATTATTCTTATTAATTTGAATGTTGTATATGCAGCCGGAGGCGACAGCCGTCACAGACGCTCAGATGAAGGTAATGATGGTGTTTTATCATGTTTTATGAATGAAGCGCTGCTCTGATGAAGATTTCACACAGTTACCAGATGTGCCGTGATGATGGTCACATGATCTCACATTCACCTGTGATATCGGTTCATATTAGTCAATGGAACTTTTTATCTGCAAAATTTCACCAACATTTGGCTAATGTGAATCTCATTATGCTGCAGAAGAGTTGTGTTTGATGTGAAGTGTGTGTGTGTGTGTAATAGAGGAAGAACCCTAACCCTAACAGCGGCAGAAAGAAGCCGGTGAACAGCTGCTGCGTTCCTGAAACACTAGAGATTCAACACGCTAAAGACGTCGCACAACTGTACAGTGAGGTGAGACGTGATCACATGACTCAGTCACAGGTGGTCTGAATACGTCAGCAGGGTTTCTGTGGGTTTAAAAAATGTCTCCCTTCCACAAATTAAATCCTTTAAAATGTCTTAAATAACGTCATGCACTGCAAAAATTATTATTGTTCTACTCACTGTAATGTTCTGTTAAATGTATTATTTTTAATCGGTTTATTTATTGAATGATGCTTCAGCTGCGGTACCGAGAGGAAGGACGCAGCGATCTGTGTGTGAATCTGTATTCACTGATGCCCGACACACGCGACACTGAGTTCGCCAGAGAGATGACGGAGCTGCAGAGTGAGGTACACACACACACACACACACACTGACAGAGACACTCGTGTCACATGATGATGATGATGATGATGATTGACAGGTCAGGTACAGAGCGGATGGGAGGAAGAAGCTGTCATGTAGTCTGTTCTCTCAGCTGCCCGACACGACTGACACTCAACACGCCAAACACATGACGGACCTACAGAGCCATGTAAAACACACACTCATCACATGGTCACCTGTCAGATGTCATGTGACTGGCTGCGCTCTCACACCTCTCTCTGTGTCTGGCAGAATAAATACAAAGAAGCCGGTAGAACAGACGCTTCCACGAGTCTGTACACACAACTGGCAGAAACACTGGAGACAAAACACGCTAAAGAGGCGTACCAGCTACAGAGCCAGGTACACACACACACACACACACACACACACACACACTCACACACTCACACACTCACACACACACACACACACACACACACTCACACACACACACACACACACACACACACACTCACACACACACACACACTCACACACACACACACACACACACACACACACACACACTCACACACACACACACACACACACACACACACACACTCACACACACACACTCACACACACACACACACACACACACACACTCACACACACACACACACACACACACACACTCACACACACACACTCACACACACACACTCACACACACACACTCACACACACACACACACACACTCACACACACACACTCACAACACACACACACACACACACACACTCACACACTCACACACACACACTCACACACACACACACTCACACACACACACACACACACACACTCACACACTCACACACACACTCACACACACACTCAC
>CM074301.1:17242406-17289906 GCA_037194245.1 Opsariichthys bidens | reverse complement strand
GAGCGATGTAGGACACAATCCGCCTGTCCACATGATCACAATTGTCATTTTAAAATCATTCTCAGCGTTCAGACCAGACTTCCTCCTGTCAACATCATGATAAGCGTGACTGCTGTGTGTGTGTGTGTGTGTGTGTTCAGGTGAAGTATAAGGCTGACGCTCAGCAGCAGATGAGCAGGTCTCTGTACCATCAGCTCTCAGACACTCCAGAAACTCAACACGCTCGAGACGCCGCTCAGATCCTGAGCCAGGTAACGTGTTTCTGCTCTTCCTCACACGTGGCTGACTCTAGCGTGACCTTCTTCTCATCATCTTCTCTCAGGTGGCGTATAAAGGCAAGGGTGATTTCTCGGGCTCCTCGTTCACTGCGGTTCCAGACTCGGCAGAGATGAAGTTCGTCCAGCAGGTCTCGCACATCCTCAGTGAGGTGAAGGTCCATTTCAGCGCTGCTTCATTCACGAGGCCGAGGTGACGTCCATCACGCATGACTCCGCCTCCATGTGTGTTTCAGAACAAGTACCGTGAGGAGGGCAGAAGGAGCCTCGCGTCCAGCGTTTACTCTCAGCTGTCCGACACGCCGGAGACACAGTTCGTCAAATCCGTGTCTGACCTGCAGAGCGAGGCGAGCAAAACATGACGTGATCTCAGTGCTTCACAGTCAGAGGGACTGAAGTCTGGAGTTTGTGAACTGATGAAAAGCTAATAATTATTAAAAACTTAAAAATAATTTAAAAATCAAAATACAGTAAAACACTTATTAATAACGAATTAGATCATAAACATGTAAAATTTAAATAAATAAATAAATTTAAAATCAAATAAATCAAAATAAAACACGTATTAATCAATTAAATCATAAGCATGTTAAATTAAAATATATAAACTCAATCAAAATAAAACACATTAGCAAGTAATTAAATTAAATCTAAATAAAAACAATCAAATTAAAACTTAATAATAATTGAATCGTAAACGTAAAAATAAATAAAGAATTTTAAAATAAAATCACTCAAAATAAAACACTTATTAATAATTGAATCATAAGAATGTTAAATTAAAATAAATAACAATAATCAAAATAAAACACTTTTTAATAATTAATTACATCATAAACTTGTAAAATTAAGCTAAAAATCAAATAAAATAAATCTCTTAATAATAATTAATGAAATAATAAATGTAAAGTTAAAATAAATAAATCAAAATAAAATATATATTAATAAAGAATTAAATCAAAAATGTAAAAATTTATATAAATAAATAATTTTGAAATAAATTTAAATCTAGTCACTCGAATTATAAACATCCAAATAAAACACTTTTTAAAAGAAAAAAATGTTAAATATTCTATTTGTTTAGCTGTGTCATGTGACCAATAACCGTTATCAGAGAACCTTGAACGTGAACGGGAAAGTTAACGTGTTAAATTATTGAAATATCAGCCATCGTTCGACTTGAAGCAGTTTGTGAGTCTCTGATCGAGTCTTCGCTCATTGTGTGAGTCTCTCGTGTCTGTCTGTTCATTCAGGTGAAATATAAGCAGCACGTGAACGGCTCGCTGTACGCCTCGCTGCCGGAGACGCTGGACACGCAACACGCGAAACACGCCACTGACCTCATCAGTGAGGTACTGCGGCGCGTGGAAACTCACATGCTGAAATTCACTTTACGAACACGAGAAGAAGAGCTTGATGTGTTGTGTTCAGGTGAAGTACAGAGAGGAGGGCCGGCAGAGTTTGTCCAGTCCGCGCTTCACTCGACTGCCAGAGACGCTGCAGACGCAGACGGCGCGAGAGATCGCAGACGTTCAGAGCGAGGTGACGTGGCGTTCATTAGATACGAGGCACTTCTGTTTGTGCTGTTTTGCAGCTGTTCACGATAAAGACAGATGTTCATCACAGAATGAACTGCGTATACGAATCAGGGTCAGGAATAAACAGGGCGTGAGGCAGAAATGCCACTGAAACGGATAAAATGCCCTCAGAATTCAAGATAATTGGATTCATTAAATCACACGAGCAAGAGAGACGTTTTCTCTGTATATCTGCGAATGTGATACTGGTTTAATAACCAGCTCAGCCTATAGAGTCTAATCGTTATAGTTGAATTGATTGATTAAATGTGTTGATTTGGAATAAAATGTGATGAATGGATAGAAAATGAGCCTTAAAAATGAAAGTTCACTCCGTCACTGAAAAGCTGATCTGAATGCAGTGGCTCATATTTGATTGTGTGAATGTGATTATGCAGGTCAGATACAAGCAGAAGGATGACCAGGTCAGTCTGTATTCGCTCCTGCCGGAGACCGCCGACACACAGTTCGCCCGTCACATGAGCGATCTCCAGAGCGAGGTAACACTGTTCACAGTCTTCACCTGACGTCACACGCAAAACAAGCTTTCCTCCGCTGACCGCCAGGCTCTCTTCAGTGAGACAGGGATGTTAAAAGATCAATATACACCTTATTGATGGTTCAGAGGAGAGCAGAATATAAACACAGCACTAAAAGCCTTTTTCCATGGAAAACCATTATGAAGTGTTGGTTGATTGTGATTTCACTTTTTTTAACTTTAGTGTGTAATGTTGGTGTTTGAGCAGAAGCAACATCTGCAAAGTTACGACACTCTTCAATGCATCATAAACCCTCAAATTTACATAAACCCCGCCCCCGAGAGCACTCATCAAAGGGGGCGGGGCCATGTCGGGCCGCTCTAGGGCCGTCGAGTGTTGTCGATGCGTCATTTTACGCCGGACCGCTTCACAAACGAGGAGAAAAGACGAGCGTGACGACACACGCTAGTGACGAGCCGATCAACTCCATCAGTTTATCCACGAACCGTTCAGAAACGTCTTCCCGAGTCTCTCCATCCGTTCGAACGCTTTCCTCATTTTGTCTGCGTGAGATTCTCCAGCTTTGTTGTTGTTGAGCTGTTGAAGCTCCGCCCTCTTCTGGAGCTCATTTGCATTTAAAGGGACGGCGTGTTTTTGCTCCTCACACCCAAATTTGACAAGCGATAATAAATGATCAGTGGAGGATTTTGATTTTTGGTGAAAAGGTGTTTTTTTCATTCTTCTTTTGAGACGACAACTCATGCGGTTCTATGGCTGTTTTGCCCTCCAGGTCTCTCGGACAGTCACATGACTGAGATTATGAATTGCTATATTTCACCTATAATAAAGTTGATCATGTATGCAAGTTCGTCTGTTTCTTTGGGTCTGAAACGGTATCTGTTTTCAGCTTCAGTACAAGCAGGACGGTAAGAAGGAAGCGGAGAGTAATTTATACAGCCTGATGCCACAGACGCTCCAGACCGAACACGCCAAACACGCCTGCCAGCTGCAGAGTCACGTATGTCACAGCAGATCACGTGATCAGATGATGAGCGCACCAGAACACTGAATCCGAACACTGAATTTGTTTCACATTCAGGTGCAATACAAAGAGAAGAACAGAACAGATGCGTCTCTTTACGCCCTTCTGCCCGAGACTCAAGACACTCGACATGCCAAACACGCCGCAGAGCTGCGGAGCGAGGTTCGTACGGCACGCGTCACACGGTTACAAGCATGAACTCCAGACTGATTGACCGCCGTGTTTCTCTCTCAGCTGAAGTACAGAGAAGACGGGATAAAGGATCAGGGCTCATCGCTGTTCTCTCTGATGAGCGACACGGCAGAGATCCAGCGGATCAGAGATCTCAGCGCACTGCAGAGTCAGGTGACCTCACCTGTGTGTGTGTGTGTGTGTGTGAGAGAGAGAGTTCAGCCAGTCGTTCTTGATTCTCATGATCACGTGACTGAAGGATGTGGAGTGTTTCACAGTCTGATGTGTTTCAGGTTCAGTATAAGACTGAAGGGCAGAAGCTCATGAGCTCCAGCCTTTATTCTCAGATGTCAGAGACTCCAGAGACGCAGTTCGTGAAGACGGTGACTGAACTCCAGAGCGACGTGAGGATGAACACGCCAGCGTGTGTCTACATACATGTACCGATCGTCACCTGCGGGTGATCTGATGTGTGTGTGTGTGTGTTCAGGTGAAGTATAAGGCTGACGCTCGGCAGCAGATGAGCAGGTCTCTGTACCATCAGCTCTCAGACACTCCAGAAACTCAACACGCTCGAGACGCCGCTCAGATCCTGAGCCAGGTAACAGCTCCTTCGTCATCTTCATCGTCATCAGATCTGATCACATAGCAATGACAGTAAACATACACAGATATATTGTGGAAAGCAGTGGACTCATGAATTCCCGTCTGCAGGTTAGATCAGCATGAGCACTAGTGATGGTTGACTCTGGTTGCAGGTGAAGTATAAGGAAAAGATAAACTCGTCTCTTTACTCACAACTGCCCGAGACCCCAGAGACCCGTCTGGCCAGAGAGGTGACGCAGGTCTGCAGCGAGGTACGGCTCAGAGTTTACCGCAGCTGCTGTCAGAGAGTCATGTGACCGTGTGGGTCACTGGGTTATCAGCAGGCTATTTTAACCCCTCACAGGTCAGATATAAGGAGGACGGGAAGAGGGACGTGTCGTCCTGTCTGTATGCGCTGATGCCCGAGACGCCGGAGACGCAGCTGGCCAGACAGCAGTGTGAACTGCAGAGCCAGGTAACCGTGAGTTTGTGTGTGTCTCTGAGCTGGTGCTGCATGATATTGGAACAAAATGACACTGTGATACTTTGTTTTCTGCAATATATGTAGTGCCATGTTAAAAATACAGGACTTTTCACCAGATGCCTTGAATGTTTGGAAATAATGAATGATTCTGAGGTGATTTTATTGAGGAGTTAAAATACACTTTTTACTTTGAAGACTTTTTTTGAGCTTGAATTCATTTTAGGGCGGAACGATGTAGGAAAAACTTGAAAAATTTTGGCGATCGTGTTCCTTTTTTACATGAACCAACTTCAGTAACCATTACAAAAACATCTCTTTTCACGTGAGTTTTCATTGGCCACATTCACACTGTTTTTGACCAATTCAGTTTAACATACTACAGTATGAAATCATTTTTATTTTTTATTTTATTGTGATTGTAAAATAATAATTAATATAATATAAATAAAAACATTAACAAAACATGAAATATATTGCAACAATACTATTGTACTGCAAAATGAAAAAAAAAAAAAACATATATATATATATTTTTTTTTACACTTTTTTAAAATCTCATTGTATTATTAAAATACTAATACTTATGTCTTATTTTTTTCATTTTGAAATGCTAAATCATTGGGCTTTTATTTTGATGGGTTGCCAGCGAATAAAGCAGTTCAATTCACAGGACATTATGATGTATGTGTGAGATGCTGATCATGTGACGTGTGTGTTGTAGAATCAGTACCGCAGAGAGACGCAGGAGGATCTGTCTCACTGTCTGTACTCTCAGCTGCCCGAGACGCTGCACACGCAGTTTGTGAAGGAGCTGGCGCCGCTCATCAGTGAGGTGATTCGGTGGCTTTTTAAAACAGTGTTTGTGTTTGTAAGCGCTCTCTGTTCCCTCCAGACTTTTCCAAAAGTTGCTCGTCCACACTGAAACCTCTGAAACTGAAACCACGTAAAACCCATTAAACCCTCGCCGAGATGATGCAGCGAGACTATCATAAAATATCCTGACGGAACAGAATCATTCCATGTTTGGTATAAAACACAAGCGCAATTGCGAGTAAATTTTCAGTCATCTTGGAAATGCAGTATTAGACCTTTGACATCACTGTGAAAGAGGATAACAGGAAAGATGCAGGATTGTTTCCGAAGTTTTCCGTTTTTTGCGGACGAAGGCAAAACATACAGAAAGATGTGTTTTCAGCTGTGTTCATATCTCAGTCTGTGGGCTGCGTCTCAAACGCTGCTCTATCTCCAGCAGATGATAATGTTTCTATTGTTAGACACTCGTGAGTCACTGCAGAAACGCTTCACTGTGTTCATGATCACGACACTTTTAACTGCTGGACCTGAAATCATCCAAGTCAGCTTGATTTCTACTGCGCTGAGACTGTTTCAAACATGAGTCATTATTCAGATCAGGTTTTGTCAGTGTGAGTGCAGTAAAATCGATGACATTACTGAATAGTCACTGTCACCGTGAATGTTGATCGATGTTTCAGAGCAAATACAGAGAGTCGGCTAAGAAGGAGTGCGGCACGTCTCTTTATCACACGCTGCCCGAAACCAAAGACACGAGTCACGCCAGAGACGCCTCGGAGATCCAGAGCGAGGTCAGGTCACGTTCAGGACACGCACACGTACTGACGCCGTTCTTCATGCGGTCAGCGTCTCTGTTTCTCCTCAACAGGTCAGATATAAAGAAGGGAAGAAGCTCCAGTCGTCCAGCGTCTACTCTCAGCTGCCGCAGACGCCGCAGACTCAGTTTGCCGCCAGAGTCTCCGAGCTGCAGAGCGATGTAGGCGACACACGCGTCACGGAATCGGCTGCACCGTCGCACGGAGAGAACCACTAAACGCTTCCGTCAACCTGTTTTCCAGAACAAATACAAGGAGGACGGCAGGAGGAGCGTCTGCAGCTGCCTGTACTCTCAGCTGCCCGAGACCGCAGAGACGCAGCTCGCGCGGACAGTGACGGACCTGCAGAGCGACGTGAGGAAACACTCGCTGAACCAGGGTTATGAACTCGGGTCAAGGGTTAACCAGTGTTTCACTTCCCACACCACATTTAAAGACACTTTTTGGCCACAGTAGTCTTTGTGTTCAGCAAATATTGATGCATGCTTTCAAATTCAATTAAAATATGATGATTCACAGCCCTTATAAAGGCATTTCCAAAACTCATAGGGCGCAAATAAGATCATTGTGTGTTTTCAGAGTAAGTATAAAGAGGCGGGAAGGAAGCAGGTGTCCAGCGCTCTGTATTCACTGCTGCCAGAGACTCTGGAGACGCAACACGCCAAAGACGCCACCAACCTCCTGAGTCAGGTACTGCGCTTACACGACACGCCTGTCAGCAGGAACGCTGCCGCGACGTGAACATTTGCTCTGATTTCAGAGGAAATACAAGGAGGAGGCCAAGAAAGAGGCGTCTGTTAGTCTGTACGCTCTTCTGCCAGAGACCACTGAGACTCAACACGCCAGAGCCGTCTCTGAACTCCAGAGCGAGGCGAGTACACCACTACACAGAGCACATCCCATACGCTCGCATTCAGAATCAGAGAATCGTTTCATATCTTGACTCTGTGAATCGTTTCATATCTTGACTCTGTGAATCATATCTTGACTCTGTGAATCGTTTCATATTTTGACTCAGTGAATCGTTTCATATCTTGACTCTGTGAATCGTTTCATATTTTGACTCAGTGAATCGTTTCATATCTTGACTCTGTGAATCGTTTCATATCTTGACTCAGTGAATCGTTTCATATCTTGACTCTGTGAATCGTTTCATATTTTGACTCAGTGAATCGTTTCATATCTTGACTCTGTGAATCGTTTCATATTTTGACTCAGTGAATCGTTTCATATCTTGACTCTGTGAATCGTTTCATATTTTGACTCAGTGAATCGTTTCATATCTTGACTCTGTGAATCGTTTCATATCTTGACTCTGTGAATCGTTTCATATTTTGACTCAGTGAATCGTTTCATATCTTGACTCTGTGAATCGTTTCATATTTTGACTCAGTGAATCGTTTCATATCTTGACTCTGTGAATCGTTTCATATTTTGACTCAGTGAATCGTTTCATATCTTGACTCTGTGAATCGTTTCATATCTTGACTCAGTGAATCGTTTCATATTTTGACTCAGTGAATCGTTTCATATTTTGACTCAGTGAATCGTTTCATATCTTGACTCTGTGAATCGTTTCATATTTTGACTCAGTGAATCGTTTCATATCTTGACTCTGTGAATCGTTTCATATTTTGACTCAGTGAATCGTTTCATATTTTGACTCTGTGAATCGTTTCATATCTTGACTCTGTGAATCGTTTCATATTTTGACTCTGTGAATCGTTTCATATCTTGACTCTGTGAATCGTTTCATATTTTGACTCAGTGAATCGTTTCATATCTTGACTCTGTGAATCGTTTCATATCTTGACTCTGTGAATCGTTTCATATTTTGACTCAGTGAATCGTTTCATATTTTGACTCAGTGAATCGTTTCATATCTTGACTCTTCGTTTCATATCTTGACTCTGTGAATCGTTTCATATCTTGACTCAGTGAATCGTTTCATATCTTGACTCTGTGAATCGTTTCATATTTTAACTCAGTGAATCGTTTCATATCTTGACTCTGTGAATCGTTTCATATTTTGACTCAGTGAATCGTTTCATATCTTGACTCTGTGAATCGTTTCATATCTTGCCTCTGTGATTGTTTTATATCTCGACTCTGATTGTTTCCTCAGAATAAGTACAAGCAGAGCGGCAAACAGGAGAACTCCAGCAGTATTTACTCTCAGTTGCCTCAAACACAGGAGACGCAGTTTGCCAAACAGATGGCGGATCTTCAGAGTGATGTACGAACATGTGTGTGTGTGTGTCTCTGTGTGTGTGTGTGTGTGTGTGTGAGTGATGCTGATCATGTGACGTGTGTGTTGTAGAATCAGTACCGCAGAGAGACGCAGGAGGATCTGTCTCACTGTCTGTACTCTCAGCTGCCCGAGACGCTGCACACGCAGTTTGTGAAGGAGCTGGCGCCGCTCATCAGTGAGGTGATTCCAGAACTATAGCTCATGCTGTTCTCATGGAGTTACAGCAGTTAGTAAAGCTCCAAGCTTATAGTTGTAGTTATCTGTCATTGAGTGAGCGGACCTCAACCTAATGTTGTCTGAAGGTATTTTAATACATTAAATGAATATTAATGATACGTAAATAATGTTTGATTGTAGAATAAATATAAGGAGGATGGAAAGAAGGAGATGCAGACCTGTCTTTACGCCCGTCTGCCTCAGACCAGTGAAACCAAACACGCCCGCGAGCTCACACAGCTCTACAGCCAGGTACACTCACACACACTCACACTCACACACACACACTCACACTCACACACACACTCACGCTGTTTTTTGCTGTCGTGTGCAGAAGAGCTATAAAGAATCATGTAAGCAGGACGCTCAGGCGTGTCTGTACGCTCAGATGCCGCAGACCATCGAGACGGTGTTCGCTAAAGAAGTGTCCAAACAGCAGAGTGACGTGAGTTCACCATGTGACCTGTCAGTCATGAGTGTTCATCGTCTGTTGTGTGTTCTAGTGTTGTATTGTGTGTAATCGAGGTTCTCTCTGCAGAAACTCTATAAAGAGAAGTTTAACTCAGAGAAAGGCAAATCAAACTACACACAGATGAAGGATCTGCCTGACGTCACACACGCCATACAGGTCAACAAACACCAGAGCGATGTAAGACACACTCACACACACACTCTCTCACACACACACACTCACACACACACACGTTTACTCGGTTTTAATGGGGACATTCTAAAGACTTCTGTTGTTCTAGTCATAAATACAGTAATCTAACTCGCACACTAACCCGAAATAGAAACGATTTAATTTTATATTGTTTTAAAAAAAAGTTTTGTCAGGTTTCCATAACTTCTAAGTACAAATTTGTTTTGAAAACGAAGGTCAGCGTGATCCTGCCTCTCATACACGCCTTCGGGAACAGCTGTCCAGGTAAAGACTGAGCTGAGCTTCACTGACTGACCGTGTTGTGTTTCTGAAGGTGGCGTATCGCAGGGGGAAAGAGGAACTTCATAAATACAGTGAGGTGACGGACAGACCCGACATCCTGAACGCCACACACGCCAGCAAACTCGCCAGTGACGTGAGCGACTCCCCGACCGCACCGGCACGCTTCACACGAGCGTTCATATCACATGACTAACGCATCTGCATCCTCACAGGTGGCCTATAGGAGCCGCAGTAAAGCACAGACGTTTGACCAGCGAGCGCTGCTGGACCGGCCCGACATACAACACGCCAAACACGCCACAGAGCTGGCCAGTCAGGTGTGACTCCGCTCAGTTCAAGCTCATTTATAGTGTGTTCAACACTCTTCGTCTCTCGTCCTCACTCATCTCTGTGTGTGCAGGTGAACTACAAGCAGAAGTTTGAGAAAGATCTGAAAGAACAGAAGCAGCAGTACAACCCGAGCGAGTGTGTGAGCTTTAGACAGACACAGGCCGCGGCGGCTCTGGCCAGTCAGGTGACCTCACACACACACACGGACTCTCACACACACACTGAATGGCCGTCCAGGATGATCTATTCACTCCATTCAGCTCATGTTGTGTTTTACGCCTCTAAAGATGTGTCTAATTCCTGCCGCTCCGCACTGGTGTCCATGGAAACACTTTCAAAGCCGTTTGTGGAGATTTTCCCATGAGTCATTTGATGGAGCGTGTGTGTGTGTGTGTGTGTGTGTGTCGCAGGTGAAGTACAGTCAGAAGAAGCTGGACGCCGTCACTGATTTACCCAACCTGCTTCATCTGGGTCACGCGCTCCACGCCAGCAAACTGCAGAGCAACGTACAGACTTCACTGATTCACCTCCTCTTATGTGCTCCATAGCTGTGTGGAGATTCATGTGTTGACCGCACGAAAGCTGAGCTCTGATTGGCTGAACTGTCTGTCCGTCAGGTGGAGTACAGGAAGAAGTATGAGCAGTCTAAGGGGCGGTACCACGTCTCCCTGGACACAGCTGAACAGCGCCACCATAAGGAGAACGCCGTGCTGCACAGTCAGGTCACTACTGCTGCTCCACTTCACAATCACATTTCATTTGTTAAGGTTACTTCGCTCTTATTACAGCTAATATTAATCTCGTCATTTACTAATACAGTTTAGTAAACCTAAAGAAACATATATATTTATAGGTATTATTATTTTTCATTTAATGTTTATTTTATTTCACATGACAGCTTTTTTAATGTTTTAATTTTAGTGAACTATAACAACCTTGAAGGGAAGGTCAAATATGATGCATGAGGGGGAATATAATGCATTCCCTGGGAATCGAACCCATGACCTTGGCGTTGCAAGCGCCGTGGTCTACAGTTTGAGAGACAGGAAGGCTGTTTATGAGAGTGAATCACGTTCGTCTGTTCTGCACAATGCTCCTGATTGTTTGCAGGTGAAATATAAAGAGGAATACGAGAAGCACCGAGGGAAGTCACAGATGGAGTTTGTGGACACACAGACGTATAAAGTGTCAAAGGAAGCGCAGAGGATCCAGAGCGAGGTGAGGTGACGTGACGTGACGCGTGTCTGAGTGTCTGAGTGAGTGAGCCGCGGCCGTGCTGTTGACTGTCCGTGTGCTCACAGAAGGAGTATCGAAAGGAGTACGAGAGCGAGATCAAGGGGAAGGTTCTGATGGAGGCCGATCTGACGCCCGCGTACCTGACGGCCCGTAACGCCAGCGGTCTCGTGAGCGAGGTGACGATCTCTGATGCCTCTGTCGAGTGTGTGTGTGTGTGTGATGAGAGTTTGCGCTTGTGGTGGAAATTCACCTATGAAATTAAATCAGGCCACTCAATAGTAAAATTATCAAACCAATTTTACTGAAAATTTCAGGGTAGTCTCTCTTACAACCAAAGCATACTTCAGAGAGCTACAAAATGTACTTCACACAAAACAGAGTATTTATTCAGTCAATTCATACATATTAATTTTTAGTAAACAAAGAAAATCAAAATTGATTGGGTATGCAAATAAGTCAATTATCATAAAGCCATCCTACTTCCTTTTACCATATAGGTACAAATTCCGGTTTTTCACCATCCCATAATAGTTATCCCCTCAACATGGTAAAATAGTTGCAGACATCATCTATATCTTAACTTCCTAGCTAACTGACCTAAAGGTCAAGAAAGAGTCATCAATTCTTGAGTCGCTGACCAGAGAAACTATACCATGAAGGATATATGGTAAAACATACAAACCTAACCCATAAAATAGAAAGATAACACATGTACTCTTCAAGCTCATCCATCAAGATCTGACCCCTGCATATGTTTCTTAACCTACATTGGGCGTCAGTCTGTTTTCTATCTTCAGTTCGTCGCCTCACATTCTTAGACGTTAACACCCTTTTGAAAACTTCATGAACAACAAAAGACAAAAAGTCAAATACATATAAATGGTTACATACATATCTATATGTTAACAATCAAATATAATGATTTCTCATGCTTAAAGGATTATGAAAAGGTTATATAAGAAAATCCATGTAACTCATGTAAGATTAACTAAATTAATCATGTATAAACTACAACATTGATTAAATACACAAGAAAAATGAATATTTCCCTTGCACGCTGAGGAGATGAATTCATGTGCCGCTTAATACGGTCGCTTTACTGAAGAACATCGCAGCACCGATACCTGAAAGCGGATCACTATAAGAGTGTGTTCACTCTTGAGTCCTCTTTAGAAGAACCAAACCGAAGTGAACCAAGTGAAAAAGGACCTTTTTATGTTCGCTTTATTCTCTTTATGCTCACACTGTCCCAGTCCACTTTGGTCTTCTTAAGTAGGAAGACCTCTTTGTGTTCACACTGTTGGTTTTTGGAGTTTGATTGCTGACCCTATTCACTCCAAAATTTGATCTCACATTCACTCACATTGTTTTCGTTGAATCATCTGTATTGTGCAATAACAAGCAAATGAAGACATCAGCACAGAACAACTCATTGTAGACAGATCAGAGGAGGGCCGTCCTCATGCCAGAGTTTATGTTTTAGTCAACTATAATAACCTGTGTCACTGCGTGTGTGTGTCGAACAGAAGGAGTATCGTAAGGATCTGGAACAGGGAGTGAAAGGGAAAGGCCTGACGGGTCTGGAGGAAACGCCGGATCTGGTGCGGGTGAAAAACGCTGGACACATTCTCAGTGAGGTACACACACACACACACACACACACCCATTGACACAATACAATCTCCAGCTCCTTACTCTAACGCTACCCATCACAAACACTTACTCTAAACATAATTTTAACTTAATTATAACCTTATCCCTAAAATATTGTCCCTCAAACAGGCCTTTAAAATGCTCTCAGAAAGTGAGAACCAGCCAAAATGTTCTTTACTCACTTTGTCCTCACTCCGATGGTCTAAACTCAAGCAGAGTTCACACAATCACTGCGTTTGAACTTCATCACGACCCGGTTCTGCTCTTGCAGAAGGAGTATCGTAAGGATCTGGAACAGGGAGTGAAAGGGAAAGGCCTGACGGGTCTGGAGGAAACGCCGGATCTGGTGCGGGTGAAAAACGCTGGACACATTCTCAGTGAGGTACACACACACACACACACACACACACACATCACTCTGCTTGAACTTCATCATCACCTGTTTCTGCTCCTGCAGAAAGAGTATCGTAAGGATCTGGAGTGTGAGATCCGAGGGAAGAGATCCGACGTCACATCAGACAGTCTGGATATGCAGAGAGCGAAGAGAGCGTCTGAGATCAGCAGCGACGTGAGAGACGGATCAAACACACACGCCGTCAGACACACGGACTCACTGACCAACTGTGTATGTGTGTGTGTTTCAGGTGAACTACAAACAGGCGTCTCAGCTGAGAGAATCATCATACGGTACTGTGACGGACACACCTGCACTGCTGCACGCTGCTTACCTGAGAGACGTCTACAGCCAGGTCACATGACACAGCTGTCTGCTGTAATAGACCTGTTGGAGGACTAGAGCTGAAGTTCATCTGTGTGTGTGTGTGTGTGTGCAGAAGAAGTACCGCGGTGACGTGGAGCGTCTGACGGCCTCGTGTTCTGCTGCTTCAGACACACCAGAGATCCAGAGAGTGAAAAACAACCAGCGCAACATCAGTGCAGTGAGACACACACTCATCACCCTTGACCCTCACATCACTGTGTGTGTGTGTGTGTGTGTGTGTGTGTGTGTGTGAGAGACAAATTAAATAAAGCAGCTTGTTGATGGGTTGAGTTTGTGTGCAGATGTTCTACACGTGGGACTCACGGCTGATGAAGGGTCTGACGTCGGCACTCAATGACACTCCAGAGATCAGATTGGCTCGAGAAAACGCCAAGAACGTCAGCGACGTGAGTTACTCACACCCATGTTTGAGTCTGATCATGTGACAGGCCTCGTGTAAAATAACCTTTTACAGGGAGTGCAGAATTATTAGGCAAATGAGTATTTTGACCACATCATCCTCGTTATGCATGTTGTCTTACTCCAAGCTGTATAGGCTGGAAAGCCTACTACCAATGAAGCATATTAGGTGATGTGCATCTCTGTAATGAGAAGGGGTGTGGTCTAATGACATCAACACCCTATATCAGGTGTGCATAATTATTAGGCAACTTCCTTTCCTTTGGCAAAATGGGTCAAAAGAAGGACTTGACAGGCTCAGAAAAGTCAAAAATAGTGAGATATATTGCAGAGGGATGCAGAAGTCTTAAAATAGCCAAGCTTCTGAAGCGTGATCATCGGGACAATCAAGCGTTTCATTCAAAATAGTCAACAGGGTCGCAAGAAGCGTGTGGAAAAACCAAGGCGCAAAATAACTGCCCGTGAACTGAGAAAAGTCAAGCGTGCAGCTGCCAAGATGCCACTTGCCACCAGTTTGGCCATATTTCAGAGCTGCAACATCACTGGAGTGCCCAAAAGCACAAGGTGTGCAATACTCAGAGACATGGCCAAGGTAAGAAAGGCAGAAAGTCGACCACCACTGAACAAGACACACAAGCTGAAACGTCAAGACTGGGCCAAGAAATATCTCAAGACTGATTTTTCTAAGGTTTTATGGACTGATGAAATGAGAGTGAGTCTTGATGGGCCCGTGGCTGGATTGGTAAAGGGCAGAGAGCTCCAGTCCGACTCAGACGCCAGCAAGGTGGAGGTGGAGTACTGGTTTGGGCTGGTATCATCAAAGATGAGCTTGTGGGGCCTTTTCGGGTTGAGGATGGAGTCAAGCTCAACTCCCAGTCCTACTGCCAGTTTCTGGAAGACACCTTCTTCAAGCAGTGGTACAGGAAGAAGTCTACATCCTTCAAGAAAAACATGATTTTCATGCAGGACAATGCTCCATCACACGCGTCCAAGTACTCCACAGCGTGGCTGGCAAGAAAGGGTATAAAAGAAGAAAATCTAATGATATGGCCTCCTTGTTCACCTGATCTGAACCCCATTGAGAACCTGTGGTCCATCATCAAATGTGCGGGAAAACAGTACACCTCTCTGAACAGTGTCTGGGAGGCTGTGGTTGATGGTGAACAGATCAAAACACTGACAGAATCCATGGATGGCAGGCTTTTGAGTGTCCTTGCAAAGAAAGGTGGCTATATTGGTCACTGATTTGTTTTTGTTTGGTTTATGAATGTCAGAAATGTATATTTGTGAATGTTGAGATGTTATATTGGTTTCACTGGTAAAAATAAATCATTGAAATGGGTATAAATTTGTTTTTTGTTAAGGTGCCTAATAATTATGCACAGTAATAGTCACCTGCACACACAGATATCCCCCTAAAATAGCTAAAACTAAAACTAAAAACTAAAACTTCCAAAAATATTCAGCTTTGATATTAATGAGTTTTTTGTGTTCATTGAGAACATGGTTGTTGTTCAATAATAAAATGAATCCTCAAAAATACAACTTGCCTAATAATTCTGCACTCCCTGTATAGTCTATAATCATAGTAAAAAAACAACCATATATGGAGCTCAGAACGCCTCATTTTACTATGCATAACCTCATCTACATATCATTTACATATGCATGTAATACTACAGTAGCCTGAAATAAATTCGCAGGTTCAGTACCGGGAGTCTGTGGGATCAGGAACAGCCGTGACGGACACTCCTGAGATGGAGCGGGTCCGCCGGAACCAGCACAACATCAGCGCCGTGAGTCCGTGTGTGATTGACATGTGTCAATCATCCTGTGTGACGTGCTGCTGATCAGAATGTCAATCAAACATCATCGTCGTCACCGTTATCATCATGCAGGTCAAATATAAGAAAGCGATTGATCCAGTCAGTGTGGGAGTGACACCGGAGCTGGAGCGAGTCAAACAGAACCAGCAGAACATCAGCTCGGCAAGAACCACACGCACACAAACACAAGATATTTCTTCATTTAAAGTGCCCTATGATGCGATTTTAAAGCTTCCTAATGTTGTTTTGTCGTCTCCTACAACAGGTTCACATTCATCAAGGTCAAAAACGCTGTAATTTCCTCATAATATCCACTGCAGCTTCAGCTCTTTTCTCTCAGAGTCTGAAACGGTTTGTTCCACGATTCGGTCTCTCTCTGAGAGCTGCTCTGCTCTGATTGGTCAAATGCTCATTATCATATCTGAACAGTAACGATGGCGTCAGTTTTACCGTCTCAATCTCTTTGGCAGCAGAAAACAGCGTCTTCTCGACATGAACGACACGAACCGAACTCTTCCAGTCTCTGACAAACTACAGTGATTGAGGGCGGGGCAAAGAGACGCTGCTCAGCCAATGGGCGGACATGATGCAAATCAGTTTCAAACATACATCGGTTCAGCGGGAAGTGAGACTGAGTTGCTGACGACTCGCTTCAGTTCAGAATCACTTCTTTCTTTTAGGAGACAAAAACTTTGTCTTTGAAAATTTTGAAACTTTTTTAACACATTCATGAAAACACTGCATGAAAGATAATACAGAGAACGCATAATAAGGGCACTTTAAATCCTGTTCTGTGTTTGAAGATCAAGCATTCACGTGATCTTGGAAAACTGGGATGTTTGAGAGTGACTTCCACCTGTGTTTCAGGTGCAGTATCAGCGGGGTTTGCAGGAGGTCAAAGGTCACTCCTGCTCAGAATTGGATACGCCTGAAATGAGGCGTGTGCGGAAATCTCAGGAATCTGTTTCCATGGTAGCAGGACTGCGGCCGTGCCTGCGTGTGACATCACAGCATTAACACGTGACGAACGATGACACGCGTGTGCTAATAAAGACTCACGAGCTCAACCGTGTGTGTGTGTGTGTGTGTGTGTGTTTATCAGAGACCAAATGCACCGTAACAGACACCTGGATGAGTGAGTGTGTGTGTGTGTGTGTGTGTGTGTTACTGTGGCGATGTGTGTGACGCTCTCCGTGTCTCTCTCAGGCCAAATATCACGAGGAGTTCGAGCGCACGCGGGGTCGAGGCGCCACACACACCCTCGATGAGCAGCACATGGCGCGTCTCCACGGAGACCAGGTGGGCGGCGGTTACCATGGCGTCCAGCCGCAGGTGGTTGAGATGGACCGCAGATCAGGAGGAGCCGCTGGTCAGTCCATCATTGCAACTCTTGAATATTCATGAGCGCTTTATTTGAATAGTTTCCTTCAGAAATCATTCTCATTTGCTGCTCTAGAAACATTTCTGATTATATCTGATTGATTATTAATATTATCAATGTTGACAACAGTCACATTTCTGTGGAAACTGTGATGCATTTTATTTTTTCAGGATCCTTTGATGAATAGAAAGTTGATTTGAAATAGAATCACATTTTAAATGTCACTTGATGAATTAAAGTGTAAATGTCTGGTCAAGCACTTGGATGCTAGTGTACAAACATATTCCTGAAGCTGCTGACTGATCAAACCGTCTCGACCTTTGACCTGTGTGTTGTGCTGAAGAGCTGAAGGTCTGGAGGACTGATCCGGGATCCATCTTTGACTTTGACCCGGTGGAGGACAATATTCAGTCCAGAAGCCTGCGCAGGATGACCGGTACCGCCGACGCACCAACAGCCCAATAGAGTGACCGTCAGGGGCCGGTCACATGACGTAACACTGTGTGTGTGTGTGTGTGTGTGTGTGTTAGAGCGCGTCCCGAAGCAGCCGTCTGCGCAGTCGGTGGCGTCTGCAGCGCAGTCGGTGTGCAGCTCTCTGGGCTCAGAGCTCTGGGCCGATCGCAGCACATCCGTCTGCAGCAGATCCAGCTCAGGCAAGATCACGCGTGTGTTTGAGCCCGAGATCCTCTTCACGATCGTGACCCACACTGACCCGTTTCACGCCCAGTAAAGCACTACGTTCACAGTTTGTGTGCGAGAGCAGATCAAGCGTCCGTGTTCTTCACCGTCACGTTTGAATCGTTTCACTGGATCGCTGTCTGACACCTGCGGTGTTTGACTGATGTCTGGGATGTTTGTCCTTCATACAGGTGTTTACCAGCATCAATCCCATCATCCTCAGCAGTTCCAGCCGGGATACGGACACATGCAGGCGGTCCGCAGCGTTCAGTCTCCTCCACACGCCGCCAGCATGGTGAGAGAAACAGACGAGTCTTTCGTCACAGTGATAACAGGAAAATAACAGAATCAGAGATGCAAACTTGCCTCAGTTTCAGCTCTACAGAAGACCAGAGGCATTATTCAGATCAGCTGAAGACACGTTCATTAGCTATGTTATTCTTACGTGAATTTAAGGGGATTGAAACGGCAAGATGCGCAATAAAATCTTACTGTGAGCATAAAAAAATATAGTAAAAACTAAATTGATTCATAACGATAACTTATAAATCTTTAAAGACAGCTTTACTGTGAGCTACGAGGTTGTTAATCGATAACATTTGCTTCTGTTAAAGTCGTCAGTTTTTTAAAATAATCATGTCTAGAAGCTGAAGTTGTGGTGAATAACTACATTACCCATGATGCTGTACGGAAAAATCCACCAATCAGAGAGTTAGCTCCACCCACTCCCATAAAGCACTGCGAACAAGTACTTATATGTTTGCATATTTTTCAATAAACTAATATATTGTTTTTATAAATATAATCAGCATTTTTAAATTAATTTTATGTTTCTCCATCGTTTTTAATTCGATTATACTGTTCGCAATGCATCATGGGATTGTAGTCTTTTCCCTCGTTAAAGCTGAGTTCACGGTCTCGTGACTTTGTGTTAATGGTCCGATTTTCAATTGCTTCGAATTTTGTAATGTTGTGATTGTCCTCGTTGCCGGTTGGTTCAGTTCATGGCTTATAAATTTACAAAAAAATAATGAATTTTTGTATTAAAAAGTACTAACTTTTGATGTTGATATTTTGACCAGTTTCTCAGATTTTGTTCTTTTGAACACATGCTTTATTCTCCGTTGTGTAATAGTCGCACAGCTTTAATTCATCTTTGGATTAATGCGTGTCTAACCGCACGTTTGTTCCTGCAGAGGGTGTATCGAGCGCTGTACGATTACGCCGCTCAGGATCACGACGAGGTGTCCTTCCGTGACGGTGACGTGATCATTAACGCTCAGCCCATCGACGAGGGGTGGATGTTCGGCACCGTGCAGCGGACGGGGAAGTCCGGCATGCTTCCCGCCAACTACGTGGAGTGCTTGAACTGAGAGCCGCTTCCAAGTCTTTACATCTCACACATTAACCCTCTGTGTTCACCTCTGAGCGGAAACGATGTCGGCTGCGATCAGACGTCTAAACCCGATAGAAGGCTGATTATTATATTCTGGGCATGAGCATGAAAATCAGATTCATGATGAAATGAAGGTTGATGATAGTTTGATATGAGAATTTCCTTCTTTAACCATTATATTTTAAATGTCGCCAGGCAAAGCAGTGCTTGACAAGTAATTTACACTAATTACCTTTTTCACAGATTTTTTATTTGTAATTATGAAGCATGACAATGAGATTTACATTTTACTGAGCGGTTGTTGTGACGTCACACATTACTAGAGGATTCTGTCCCACTCGTGAGTGCAGAAATAAACTAGTTGGGATGCAAATTCAGGTTGAATTGAGAGGATTTCTGGAGGTTTAACGGATGTTTTTAATGGGAAAACCGAATGAATCTGCGTTTGACAAGCTGCATAAAAGCCATTTGATGTAGAAAACAATCACCTACTGTATGTAGAAACTGCCCTTTTTCTCATGTTTGTGTGGAGTTTCTATAGTGTGTGTTTGTGTGCTGAAATCCCTTAAAGAATGACTGGCCTTTTAAATCACTTGTAAATCTCTGGTTATGCTCTTTTATCCCCAAACGTTGCTTTAAATCTTTTTGCCATCTTCTGATGAAGATCTGAAAAGAAACAGAATTTGTGTTTAACCGTGACTCAGTAAAGTGAAGCCGCCAATTTCCCAAAACGGGAAAAAGGGACTCGCTCAGAGCGGCTGTCAATCATGACGTCACTCCCGGTTTAGAAGCATCAAATACCTCACTAAAACCTAACCTTACTTAAAAAAAACAACAGTTGAACTTACTTATGCATGATAAAAAAACATAAACAAACATGATAGTGCATAAAATGACCGAAACCATCTTTAAAAAACTATTTGAAGTGTTATTTTAGTTTGTCTCCAGTCCCATTACATTACATGGAGAGGGCGGGGTTATGACCTACACTCGGACCAATCAGGACGTTTGTGCTGCTAACTGAAAGAAATCAAGTCGATAAAAAAGATTGAACCCAATATTTGGCAATAACATAACCAGAGATTTACAAGCAGTTTTTGTTGGCAGGTCATTTTGACCCGGAACATCAAGTCAAAAGATGAGGGGAAAAACCCAAAACAATTAACATTAATTTACTTGCATTGCCAGGGAACAGAAAATCCTCTGGAACACAACAGGGTTAAAAAGTAACACTGTTCAACTGAAACCAGCGGTTCTGTTCGGTTTATTCACTGAGTCACGTGTTGATCTGAACCCAAAGAATCATTCACTCACGACTGATTCATTCGTTCATCAGGCTTAATGTGCGGTTCCGTCCAGAACTGTAAAGATGATTTTTGATTTCCTCTGATAGAGTCCAGATCTGAGTTTCACGGCAGTTTAATCGGGTTCTGTTTCTTTGAGCTTTTCTTCCCTTTATCAGCCCGAAACCCTGTCCAGTACTCAGATGAGTAGAGTAGGTGATGGACAGTGAGAAACGCCAGAGGAATTGTAGGGATGTTTCGGGATGTTTATGGAGTTCAGGTTTGGGACTGAAGTTTTGCTGTGTTTTTCACTTTGATTACTTTATTATAAATCCTCTCTTCTGATCTATTTACTCACGTCACTGTTTTCTGTTAACATTATTTGACTTGTAGTGTTTCACAATTATTGAAAGAATAACAATAAAAAGGCTTTGTCCGTCATTTTGTCTGATTAGTCGTTGCGCGGGGACGAGCGTCCACAGGAAGCGACACGTGTCTCTGTGCGTGTGACGTCAGCAGCGACGCAGCGTGAGCCGTTTCCCGCTTCCTCCTCCAGGAGGCGCTGAGGATCAGAAAACACAATCCTGCTTCAACACGCATTCAAATTATCTTTGTTTTTTTGTGGCATTTGCACATTATCTTTATTATCTTTTACGCATACTTATTCCATCACTGATGCAACAGATACCTTTTTTTAAATACATATCCCGTAATCGCAAATGACTGTGACTGGTCCATCGTGACAAATGTAACAGAGATCACGTGACAACGCCGTCCGTCCGCTGCCGCCGTGGCGCTCCGAAAAATATTTATTTTACACCTGAATAATTACAACGAGAAACTACTTCAATTAAACATACTAAGCGAATCGCTCAAAACAGAATATTTAAAAACGCAAACCCATCGAAAGCCCCGCCCATTGTCAGAACCTCGATTGACATCCACGCGCTCATTTGATTTCTGTGTCGACACGTGTCTCTGTGCGTGAGACGTCATCAGTGTCCCGGATGTGGCGCAAGCGCAGTGAAACTGCTCGTCAGTGTGGGCTCATTCAGTGGTTCGGCTGTGCTTCTGTCTCGCGAATCTTCATTTAATCATAATATTTTGTCATTTGTTGCTCATTATCGTCTCTTCGAAGTCATGAAACTGCTGCAGAAGATGCTGCTGCTGCTCCTACTGGCGTTTCCGGCGGCGCTGCTCCTGAAGGGTGAGTTTTAACGCGTTCGATCAGGCCGCGCTTTCAGAAAGTCTCTTTAAATGAAGTAATTGTCGATAACTCGGTCATTCCGCGGTGAACTCGTTCATTACCGGCGTCTGAGGCTCATCACGACGCGTTTGGGCTCTTTTGGCCGCGGTGGAGTGTGTGTGAGTGTGTGTGACGTGTCCTTCATCTCCACACACACGCTCGCTATAAACACACACACACACTCACTGTCGTGCAATCAGCGCTGATTTATGTTACTGTTAACTTCATTTAAACTCTGTATTTGCTCTTAATGACTTTAATATGCGTCGGTTCTGATGTGTGGAGCTCTGACACTTTCACAGTGTTCCCGTTATACACGTTACATCAACTTACTGTAGTAATTACATTAAATCATGCATTTTATACTGATTTCAGTCGTGTGTGTGTGTGTGTGTGTGTGTGTGTGTGTGTGTTCAGGTCCGGTCGTGGCCGCACAGGATGCGACTGAGGAAGAGGAGGCTGTGGATGAAGATGCCGCTGATGATGCGATGGCTGAGGATGAGGATGATGAAGCTGAGGTGGAGGATGACGACAACACCGAACTAGTAAGAGAACCGACGTTAGCCTGCCGTCATCTGGCGCTCTGAGCGGTTCGTGAAGACGTTCATGTTGTCTCTTCTTCTCTCAGACTGAAGAAAAGGAGGAAGAGGAGGAAGAAGCTCTGGTGGGCGAGATGAAGGCTTCACCCAATGCAGACACCACCATCCTCTTCGTCAAAGGAGAAGGTGAACGAGTCGATCGCACGCACGTCTTCTGTCTGATTGATCGTTTAGACCAGTGCTTTTCAACCTTTGGGCCGCCATTCATAAAAATAATTGTTAATGTCTGTAAAAATGTCTAATTAAATATATAATGGAATAGCCCAAAAAAAAATGTATGAAGCTGCTGCAGTGTGTTCAGTGCTTGCGCTCGCTGCATACAGTGATTTAAACATGGATGAATGATCAACAGGGTCGCTGAAAAGGACAAATGCAGATGATTCTTCATCTACAAGTAAGGATGAATCTACAGCAATGCCTGACATCATAAAGACTAAAAATAAAGACTTTTACTTCCAAACAACACCGACCTTCACGTCAGCTCTTTAGTTTATGAGGTTCAGAGTCTCTCGTCTCGACACGGATTTGTCGATCGCTCCGGTGTGTGTCGGCAGTCACAGACACGTCTGTTGATTTCTTGAGCGCAGTGGCCAATCAGAGGCGTTTAAGTTAGTCACAATCCACTCGACGGAGTTTGTTCAGTGCTGAGGTCTCTCTCATTTTATAGCGTTCTTTCACCCAAAAATGTAAATGTCAGTCATGAGTTCCTCTCGCTCATGTGGTTCGTTCATCTTCAGAACACAGATGAAGATGTTTTGATGACTCGTTCATAGACCGCAATATTCCTTTCTGGAGCTTGAAAGTGATCTATGAACGAGTCATGAACCTCATCAGAAACATCTTCATCTGTGTTCTGAAGATGAACTCATGACAGAAACCTCAGTTTTGTGTGAACGAACTCTTTAATAAACGGCGTAGAAGCGACGTGAGGATTTATTGTCCAGTTCAGACCGCTTTATGAATGGCACAGACTAATGTGGAGTTCACTCTCAAAATGGCAGCGATTGACACTGACCGGACGGGACAGAAGTCTGACGTTTGAGCGTTAGATCTGGAGCTCGATGACCCAATATCTGCGCTTTCTGCGCAATGCCAGTTTATTAAATAAAGACTTTTAACAATCGCCGGTTCGAACGCATCGACACGACGCAAATAGTCTGTTAAAGTTCTGCCCGCGAGCCGGAAGAGGTTGGGAATCACTGGCTTAAACTTTATCAAGTAAAAGTCTCGTAGTATCACTGTACAAACGTCCTTCAGCTCGAGTGTTTCTGCTGTGAATCTGCACTGATGCTCAAGTCAGCAAGAATAACGTTGATATTTCAACTGGACTGAAGCAGGTTTACTTGATCCTCATCATATTTTAGAAAACTCACGAGCGTCAGATATGGTCGTCATCTTTTGAGGAAGGTTATTTGTTCATCTCTCAATCTTTGTGATGCATTGCATTGTTCTGAACTTCGATCATAAAACTAAAACCCGGTGATTTTAACCCTTACAGCTCATGTGATCACCAAAATGACACATTCGTGAAAGAATTTTTCATGCCTTCATCTATTTTGCATGTAACGCGACACCCTTGCCTCATTTAGTATGCACGCTTCTATACATATGCAAATGAGCCCCGCCTCCGCTCACACCTGCTCCACTCTGATTGGTCACAAGGTAATTTGTGACGTCAGAAACCGTTTTATGGAGGAAATACTCAGGGTTTGTCTTAAAGCATATTAAAAACGCCACATAAACAATAACTTGATTTCACCGCAGAGGGACTTTAAATGTCATCTTGCATGTTAAGACATATTATTGATCATTTATATGCTTTTTATATCAGTGTGTTAGATTTCACTGATTTACACCGTCATCTAACAGCAAACGGCGTATTTTTGAGCCTCTGAGTCAAACTGAGCTGTTTTTCCTCCATATTCTCACTATATCAGCCTATATGAGCCATAAATCCTGATCGGTCACACAAAAACACCAGATTTTGGATTCAATAAAGCGTTCCATTTCAGATGTGATCATGTGACGTTCGGTCACAGACTGACGAGCGTTTCTCTTCTGACGGCTTCCTTTCTTCTCAGATTTTCCCGCCAACAACATCGTGAAGTTCCTGTTGGGATTCACCAACAAGGGCTCGGAGAACTTCATCGTGGATTCCCTGGACGCCTCGTTCCGCTACCCGCAGGACTTCCAGTTCTACATCCAGAACTTCACGGCTCTTCAGCTGGGCACGGAGGTTCCTCCGCAGCGCCAGGCCACGTTCGAGTACTCCTTCATCCCGGCCGAGCCCATGGGCGGACGACCCTTCGGCCTGGTCATCAACCTCAACTACAGGGACAGCAGCGTGAGTCTCGCCCGCTTCGTCTCTCGCGCGGCTGCTTCCTCCTTCCTGTTTGTCACTGGGCTCTGCTCTGTTTCAGGGTAACGTGTTCCAGGACGCCGTGTTCAACCAGACGGTCACCATCACGGAGAGAGAGGACGGTCTGGACGGAGAGACGTGAGGCTTTACTGAGGCTCTTCTGTGTGTCTGAGCAGCAGGTGGCGCTGTGCTCATGTGTCTGTGTGTCTCCTCAGGATCTTCATGTACGTGTTCCTGTCGGGCCTCGGCCTGCTGCTGGTGGTCGGCCTTCATCAGCTGCTCGAGTCACGCAAGGTGAGACGCTCATCATCATCACCATCTTCTGCTCCAGTGTTCATGCAGAAGATCAGAGTTTGATTGTGTGTGTGTGTGTGTGTGTTCAGAGGCGGCGGCCAGCGGCTAAAGTGGAGATGGGAACCTCCAATCACAACGATGTGGACATGAGCTGGATCCCACAGGAAACACTCAACCAGATCAGTGAGTTTCAGCCAATCACAGTCCGCCTGCTTCAGCAAACACTCGTTCAGCAGTTCAGGAAAAGAACTAAATTACATTAATTAAGATGAAGGTTAAAGTAAACGCGTGGAGCTGCAGTTAATCCACATAAAACTGAAGCAGCGCTTTGTCTTTTATTGAAGTGCGATCATCTAATCATTCGGTGCTGTCGGCCGCGTCTGAGATCGCGTTACTGTCGTCACACACAGTTTCCTGTTATTGACACAAGTTTACAGTATTTCAACAATATCCCACCACATTAAAGCTCAAGGATTTGAACACAACAATTAGTTTTATAACTAAAGTGTCAAATAAGATTATTGTAAGTGTCTGTTTTTATTTGATGGTACAATTCAACAGTAATAATGATTTATCTTCATTTTTTAAATTTAGATATCAATCAATTACCAATATCAACAATAAAAAAATAATAATAATTCTAATTATTAATCTATTATATAATTGCAATAGAATGTTTCCGCCGGGTCGTGCAGCCCTATATGTCGGTTAAAATACAAACATTTTTTAAAGATTTTTTTTTTTAAATTAAAAAATAGGATATTATTATTTGAGATTACATGTTAAATTAAATTATTATTATTTGAGATCATTATTACTATTTAATTAGTTTATTATTATTGAATGAATTCAAAATAAAAGATGAGATTTTCAGATGATCTCATTATTTCTGTTGTTTTTAGTTGAATTAGATGAGGGTGTTGTTGGTCATGTGACCGGCGCTCAGATGTGACGTGTGTGTGTGTGTGTGTGTGTGTTCTCTCTGATCTCACGCTGCTCTCTCTCTCTTTATTTCCTCCGGCCCGTCAGTGGCGAGTCGGCGAGGTGAGCGCTTCGTTTCCTGTCCGTCTGTGTGTCTGTGGTCAGCGACGTGTTTTCAGTGTGTCGTGTCACTGACGCTGCTCTGTGTGTCTCAGATAAAGCTTCTCCCAGACGATCTCCACGCAAGAGGACTCAGAAACGCTCGGCCGGATCAGACGAGTGAACCCGCCTCTGTTTACAGTGAGACGACGATCCTGTCCATCACTGGACGCCAGCAGAGACTCTCACACACACACACACACACACACACACACACACACACACACACCTGTTTTTTAAGTGTACGTGAGTGAGGAGTTCGGCCGCTGAAGCTTCTGTAGGTTTGGCTCATTTTTTAAATTGCCAATCGTTACTTTGATCATGTTCACTCGCTGCTTTTTCTCTGAGTTTGAGGATTTCTGGGATGCGTTTCGAGCCTCTCCTTCACGTGTTTCCACCCGCGCTGAACACTGGAGCGCAGCTCTGCTTCCGTTCAGTCCATGAATTGATAGACTGATTTTTATCGAATCATGTGCCTGATTTGGTGTCATCGTTTGCAGGACCGGCCGATTCCTTCTGACGGTTTTTTTCCTCCCCGCATGAATTTCAGGAAGGAGGAAAACGGTGTTTGTCTGTTTTTTTGTTTGTTTTTTGATCAATCCGACGGTATTAAGCGAAGCGATGTTGAGCGAGTGCTGATGTACAGTGACGAAATAAACTTCATGAACAGATGATTCACGTGTGAGTGCCTCTGTGTGTCAGATTTACAGTCCCGTCACGCCATCATTAATGAGTCTTCAGCAATAATGGAAATATTTCAGCTTTATTAATCTTATCTGAACACACGAACTTTACCTTCCTGCATCTTTCCCTTCATTGATTATGGCTTTATTCCTCATATCTTCACGGTTTATGGTGTGGAAAAGCTGGTCATGTGACTGTTATATCTTCATCATCATCAAGTTTTCACAACCTCAAACCATCAGAAGAACAATTTGTTCAAAGATGAGTCCAGTTTCCAGCAAAAAAACAATAGTTTCGTTCTGGTAATACTGACACGATTAAGCACATTACAGTGAAGCCTTTCAAATATTAATAGTGATATTTTATATGCGCTTTATTGATCGTCATTTATGGAACGTTGTTTGGAGAACGATTAAATAAAGTTTCCTCAAAATATTGAAATCTTTTCAACGTTCAGAAATGGCATTTCTATAACTTAATGTTTGCAAAAGGAACATGTATTTGTTAGCTGGGATGTTTTTATATGTGTCTTCTAGTCTCAGGAATGTTAATAATCTTTATTGATGATGATCGAGTCGTAAAGCTGAAGTGACTCACTGATAGAGTCTGCGTGTTTCTGGCGCCGGATGACGTGTCGGCTGCGCAGGTATATAAGAGCGTGCGAACAGGTCTTCATCATCGTCTTCGTCATGAGGGGTTTGATTCTGCTCTTCATCAGCAGTTGGTCCTGCAGCATCAGCGCGCAGCCGCGGCCGTGCCGTGAGTCCCTCCTTCTCTCGCTCTTTCTCCTTCCGCTGAGCTCGTGAAACTAACGGACTGTTTCCCTGCAGAGGCTCCGGCGCTGTACGTCGGCAGCATGTCCATGGTGAGGGAATCCTGGGAAAGAGACTTCACTTCTCTTTAAAGTTAAAATGTCAACTTTGTGTCGTCATTGTGACTTTAATAATTTACACTTTTTATTGGTCATTTCAACTTCTCATAATTTTGACTTTTTAGTGTTGTCATCGACTTTTTGTAATAGATTGAAATTGTCATTTTCAATTTTATGTCATAATTCAGACATTTTATGCAATAATTTCATCAACTGTAAATGTAAATTTTGACTTTTTATTATTGTAATTGACTTAAATATTTAGTCATGATTTTGTTTTATTAGGCCTTTCATAATTTTTAATATCATAACTTTAAAGTCAACTTGACTCATAATTTAGTTTATTTATGTTATGGCTTATGTCATATTTCGTCTTTTTATGTAGTCATTTTGACTATAAATGTCCTAATTTTGACTTTTAATGTCATAATTGACTAGGTCATAATTTCAACTTTTTATCTAATCATTTTGATTTGTCATATATTTGACTTTTTGTCACATTTTACTTTCTATTCAATAATTTTGACTTTTTAATTACAGACTTTCTATATGATAATTTGGACTTTATAATGCAACAATGTTGACTGTAAATGTCTTAATTTTGAGTTTTTAATGTTGTAATATTCACTCAATTTCAATTTTTTAATATGAGTTTAAAATTATGACAGCTAAATTGTGACAGTCATATCTTCTCTTTATGTAATGATTTTGAATATAAATGTCCTAATTATGAAATTAAGTCATAATTTCAATTTTTTAATCTAATCATTTTGACTTGTCATATGTTATGCAACAAATTTGACTGTAAATGTCATAATTGAGATTTTTTGTCATTATTTACTTTTTTAATATTTAGACTTTTATTAACCGACTTACTATACAATAATTTTGACCTAATCATAATTATGACATTAACAAGTAAAAATGGACATTTAACTAATCTATTTGATGTCATAATTTTGACTTTTTGATTCATGATTTTCCGGGTCATGTCCTTGACTCATTAAGTCTCATGTAATGGTGACCGTCTCACCGCGGTTTGTCCCGTGTCCTCCAGACGGCGGCCGATGGGATCATCACCTCCGCCGCCTCGTACTCGTACGACGCTCACGCTCAGCAGATCCGCTTCAGAAACTACATGACCGTCTTCAACGAGACCGTCCTGATGGATCTGCTCATGCACTTCAAACAGGTGACTAAAACTGACCGAGGGTGTTCATGGACTCGTCACTTTCAGTGATCAGAACCTGAAAGCACTTAAGAGTGAAGAACATTTTTTCCACTATAAACACCTTGTGCTCGCTCACTGTAAACACCACCACGCTCGTTCACAGGGCGTGATGTACGAGATCGATTACTCGCGCCTGCAGTGTGAGAAGAAGGTTCTGGAGACGTCCTTCCACCCCACACGGGTCCCGGCTGACGCCGTATTCATGGGTCAGGTGATCCTGGGAACCACGTCCGTTCCTGGCCTGGGTCTGCTGACCAACTCCTGGGTCGGAGAGATTCCCGAGATCCAGGGTGAGCGAGACTCTGTTTGAGTGTCTGTTTGAGGAAGTTTGTTCATGTGCTGAATGAAGCTGTGTCTCGTCTTCAGCTCAGTACATGCTGACCTTCACCGAGTTCACCTGTCTGCCGGTCAGTGCGTCCGTCTTCACGCCGAAGACCGGATGGATCACCATCAGGTGCAGCATCTCCACACACACTCACTCACTCACTCTCTCTTACACTCACTCACACTCTCACTCTCTCTCTCACTCTCTCACTCTCTCACACTCACACCCTCATTCACTCACTCTCACACTCTCTTACTCACTCTCTCACACTCTCACTCACTCACTCACACACACTCTCTTACACTCACTCACTCTCTCACACTCACACTCACTCACTTACGCTCTCACTCACTTACACTCTCTTACACTCACACTCTCTCTATCTCACTCTCTCTTACACTCACACACACACTCTCACTCACACCCTCATTCACTCACTCTCTCTCACACTCTCTCAATGACTCACTCACACTCTCTTACACTCACACTCACTCTCTCACACTCACTCACTTACACTCTCACTCACTTACACTCTCACTCACTTACACTCTCACTCTCACACTCTCTCACTCTCACACTCTCTCACACTCACTCTCACTCACTCTCACACTCACTCTCTCTCACACTCACACTCACTCACTATCACACTCACTCACTCTCACACTCACTCTCTCTCACACTCACTCTCACTCACTATCACACTCACTCACTCACACTCTCACTCACACTCACACACTCACACTCTCTTTCACTCACACACACTCACACTCTCTCACACTCTCTCTCTCTCTCACACTCACTCACTCACTCTCACACTCACTCACTCACACTCACTCACTCACACTCACTCACTCTCACACTCTCTCTCACACTCTCACACACACTCACACTCACTCACTCACTCTCACACACTCACTCACACTCTCTCTCACTCTTACACTCACACACACACACTCTCTCACACTCTCACTCACACTCTCTCTCACTCTCACTCACACTCTCTCTCACTCTCACACACTCACTCACACTCTCTCTCTCTCACTCTCTTACACTCACACACACACTCTCTCACACTCTCACTCACACTCTCTCTCACACTCACACTCACTCACTCACTCTCTCTTACACTCACTCACACACACACTCACATTCACTCACTCTCACACTCTCTTACTCACTCTCTCACACTCTCACTCACTCACTCACTCTCTCACACTCACACTCACTCACTTACACTCTCTTACACTCACACTCTCTCTCTCTCACTCTCTTACACTCACACACACTCCTCTTTCACTCACACACACTCACACTCTCTCTCTCACACTCACACTCACTCACACTCACTCACTCTCACACTCTCTCTCACACTCTCTCACACTCACTCACTCACTCTCACACACTCACTCACACTCACTCACTCACACTCTCTCTCACTCTCTTACACTCACACACACTCTCTCACACTCTCACTCACACTCTCTCTCACTCTCACACTCTCTCACACACACACACTCACTCTCACTCACACTCTCTTACACTCACACACACTCACACTCTCTCACTCTCACACACACTCTCTCACACACACTCTCTCTCACACACTCTCTCTCACACACTCTCTCTCACACACTCCTCACACTCACACTCTCTCTCACACTCACTCACTCACACTCACTCTCACACACACACACTCACTCTCACTCACACTCTCTTACACTCACACTCTCTCTCACACACTCACTCTCACACACTCACTCTCTCACACACTCTCTCTCTCACACTCACTCACTCTCACACACACACACTCACTCCATCAGTGTTTGATGATGTTTCACACTGATATTCTTTAATGTTTCTCTGGTTTCTCAGCTTCTATAATCATCTGCTGGGCGTCCAGAACCCTCAAGACTTCGTCCCTCCGTTCTTCTGTTCCTCAGCGGATCAGAACCAGCGTTTACCCAAAACCAACTTCCTGCAGGCCATCCGTCCGCCTCCATCTAATGATCAGGAATCAAGCAGGAAGAACTGATCTGATCTGATCTGATCTCTGTCAGCAGTGAATAAACAAACACCTTCAGCAGAGTTTAGTGTCTTTATTTCATCTCCATCTGCAGCTGAGTGTGTGTGTGTGTGTGTGTGTGTGTGTGTGTGTGTGTGAGTGTGAGAGTGTGTGTGAGTAAAAATAATAAACACCTCAATTATAAAAAAAAAAAGCTTGTCTTAATAATTTGCACGTAAAATAGGCAAGATTAAAATTCTTTGAGTGAAAGTTAGACGTATCCACATTTAATTGTACTTAAATAGTAAACAAAAGCTTTATTTTCTGACATTCGGCTCATTTTCTGAGATTTTCTCATTTGAAACTCACAGGCAGAAACTAATAGTTTGAATATTCTTGCCTGAATTTTGTTTATTTTTGTGATTTTTATTAGACTTTATGTTCCCAGGGAACTTTTCTCATTTCTAGGTTTTATTTTGTTTCCATTCATGTTTTTAGTAGTTTTAGTGATGATAACAGCACAGTTTCAGTGCATTGCATCATGGGATACAGTCCTGCAGATGTCCAGCAGCTTCTGTCAGAAAACACACAGACCACAGCTTTGGCAGATATAGATATTTATAGTTTTCTTTTTTTTTTCATACCAGATAAATAAAAAGTTAACAATACAATCTGGTCACCATTAAATGTCGAGTCCGTGTGATAATAATGACCAAATCAAAGCATGATTGTCACTCAGTGTGCTTCACAAAAATCTGTCAATGAATAAATTATCTGGCCAACTTCAACTATTTACAGTATAAACAAACGGTCACGAACACGAGCTTTGGATCTTCGGACGATTTCAGCAGTTTCTCCTCATCGTTCGACACAAACACACAATATGAGAATATGACTGTACATGCCGAGAGTTAATAAAACAAAGTACAAAAGCAAACCGACGTAAAAAACAATGATAGAAATGAACATCCACGTGACGTGGCATTCCACACAAACACCGACACATGAGGCTGCGGTCCGGCGAGGAGACAGGAAACAGAAACTCGTCTGCGCTCTCTTCCTCGTGACATCATCAGAGTCTCAGACGTTCCTGTGATTCAGTGTCCGGGGAACAGGTGACGGTCGTGGAGAAGGACGGGACGCGCGCTTTACCCAGAATTCAAGTATTCCAGCGCCACTTCATAGCAAAACTTGTACTGGTCCTACAGAGGAAACACACACACACACACACACCAGCAGGGGTCAGTGTCTGCACACACACACACACACACACTATGACAAGCTGTTTTGACTTTTATTCATTCTCAGGATATGAACTTGTGATATCAACAATTACATTTTCACTAGTAAAAACTTTCATTCTTGATGTCTGTAATTGTATTTTCACTAGTGAAATCTCTCCATAGGCTGCCATTCAAATTCAATTGTTGATGTCAGGAATTCATTCCTTACTAGTTGAAATTCCAGTTTCACATTTCAGGAACACAATTCTTACTAGTAACAATCATTTCTGATATCAAGAATTACATTGTTACTAGTGCAAATGTCTATTCTTGATATCAACAACTGAATTGATACTATAGTAAAAATATTCATTTCTGAAATCTGAACAAATTCCCTGATCATTTCTGAAATCTGAAACGAATTCCTGATATCAAGATCATTTCTGAAATCTGAAACGAATTCCTGATATCAAGATCATTTCTGAAATCTGAAACGAATTCCTGATATCAAGATCATTTCTGACATCTAAAACGGCTCTTACTAGTAACAATCACATTCATGATATCAGAAATGAACATTTTTACTATAGTAGTAATTCAATTGTTGATATCAAGAATAGACATTTGCACTAGTAACAATGTAATTCTTGATATCAGAAATGATTGTTACTAGTAAGAATTGAATTCCTGATATCAACAATTGAATTTGAATGGCAGCCTATGGCGAGATTTCACTAGTGAAAATACAATTGTTGAAATCAAGAATGATAGTTTTAACTAGTGGAAATGTAAATGTTGATATCACAAGTTCATATCCTGAGGATGAATAAAAGTCAAAACGGCTTGCCATTCACACACACACCAGCAGGGGTCAGTGTCTGCACACACACACACCAGCGGTCACGGCTGAAACAAGGCTTTGAAGAGCCGTTTCCCCAAAAAACATTAAAGCATTAGCTCACTTCGGAATGAAAATCTCCTGATAATTTACTCTCAAATCTAAAGAAACTGTTGCACATTTCATACAAAAATATAGTTTTAACCACAAATGCTGCTCTGATGCGCCACACATCACGTCATCACGCTGGAGAGGTCACGTGACGCAGGAGGAAGTACCGATCCAGTGTTTACAAAGTGAACGTCAAAGACTGAGTCAAACGACTCTTCAAAAAAAAAGTAAAACAACGATGTCGAACGATTTTGAAGTTGGAGGAGAAAATGAGAGGGAGTTTTCATCACACGTGACCTCTCCAGCGTGATGACGTGATGTGTGGCGCATCAGAGCAGCATTTGTGGTTAAAACTATATTTTTGTCTAAAATGTGCGACGGTTTCTCTAGATCAGACTCTTATTCCTCGTCTGGATCATGTAGATCTTTGAAGCTGCACTGAAACTGACATTTGGACCCGTTGAACCCCATTGAACCCCAGTGGAGTCCAGTGAAGTCCAGTGAAGTCCAGGGGTCCAATCTAACCCTAAACCTTCATGGAATCAGATGAAATAAAGAAGCTTTATTTTTCAGAGTGATCGCACAAATACAGACATGAAACAAACACTAATAATATGATCTCATATTAACAAGAAATGTTTGCCGCTTGTTTTCTATTATTTAAGCGTCACTGTGTCTTTAAGAGCCGGTCACTTCCACGAATCGAAACGATGCGAACAGAAGAGCAGAATCCAGTCATCAACATGGAATTTACTGTATAATGCATGAATTGGTTTCAAAGATATCTCTCATTAGCAGATTTATGAGATTATTAATAAATGTACTGAGTCACATGACTGAACATCATCATCATCATCATCATCATCATCATCATCAGTGAAGGATGACACGTTTATCACCATCAGTCACATGACACAGTGAAGGTCGAAGGTCAGTGTGACACTCACCAGCAGATCCACCATGTTGGGTTTGTTGTTTCTCAGTGTTTTGACGGCGTGAAACACGTCCACGGAGTGCTGGTGTCGTAACATCTCGCACACGATACTGATGGCACAGAAGGTCCCGCTGCGGCCGCCGCCGTTCCTGTGGGACACACACATCCTGCATCATCGACACTCCCTCAGAAAAACACAAACGCCAGGTACAGTTACACTTTATTCTCTGGTCCACTGCAGTGGATCAACTCATTCTCCGTGAACACTAGGTGGCGCCGCTGCAGCGCTCATGAGCACCAGAGCTCCACTCGTCTCTCTGTCTGATTTCTCTGGTGAACCGAGGAACGGGTTGTTTAGTTGTTCAGTTCACTCCGAGGGTTTGGAGTGAAGATGTTTATTTCAGGATAAACACGACAGGGAGGAGCGAGAGAGAGGTGGAATCATGTGACTCCTGACAGGCTGTTTAAAACGTTTTTATGGAGATTTGCAGTTTATTCTACATGATTTATAATTCATCTTCAATCAGCTGCTCTTCTCTGATGACGAGGGCGGGGCAACCTGTCACTCACAGGAGATCCACCAATAGCAAACCACCACCATCCAATCCACTCCCCACAGACACAATCAAGCCCCGCCCACATTTGTTCTCGTTCGAGGAGCGTTTCACTGTGATATGCGACACTATAGACGAGAGCGTGTGTGTGTGATTGTGTGTGTGTGTGTGAGTGTGTGTGTGTGTGAGTGTGTGTGTGTGTGTGAGAGCGTGTGTGTGAGTGTGTGTGTGAGCGTGTGTGTGTGTGTGTGTGTGTGAGAGAGAGAGAGACTCACAGGCAGTGAACGACGGTCCGTCCCTCTCCTCCGTCATACTCCTCCTGCCATTTATCCACCTGTCGGATGAGTTTGAGGAAGGAGCGTTTGGACACCGGCGTGTCGCGGTACATCGGCCAGCCCAGGAACTGGAACTGCTGCACCATCCGGTACCCGTCCTGCGGCTGAACGCAAACAACACGATCAGAGTCATGACGATGAACCCTTGATTCTGCTGATGAAGTGTGTGTGTGTGTGTGTTTCCGCACCCGTGCGGCGTTATAGATGCGGAATATCCTGCTGATGATGTCCTCCTCCAGATCCGCAGACACAAACTCCACCTGGATGGGGCCGTGACGATGAACGCCGTTCTCAGGCCAGTACTGCGGACACAACTGAACACAGAGCAGATCTCACTGACGCGCGTCAGACTGACAATTAACACACTTTTATTGGTGTAAAGTGTCAAAATGTCAACATGAAAACCAAATGAATTCATGTTCCTGGGCCTATTTTGAATGATTCTACAATGAAAACATAAATAAATAAATAAACAAACGCCAATCGAATCCCAAATGAATGACCGTTTACTTTAAACATGCAGCTTTTTAATTACTGATTTGAAAATGCTGAATGTGACTAATACGCATTTACAAGAACAAAGGTTATTAATTAGTAATTACTTATATCAATTTATTTCAATGAAAAATAATAAAATCATAAAAAATAAAGTGAGTTAGATAAATTAAGAAAGAAAATAAGTTACATAAATTGCACATTATATTATATAAAAGTATTAATATTATATAAAAATGTATTATATAAAATGATACTATTAAAATAAATAATTTTAAAATAAAAACAAGTAATTAATTATATCAATGACAAATAATTAAATAATAAAAAATAAGTTACATGAATTATACATTTATATTGTATAAAATTATAATATAAAATTAAAAACATTAATATTACATAAAACTTTATTATGTAAAATAATAGATCAAAATAAAAACGCTTACAAATAATTAATTAAATCATAAAAACGATTATATAAAATTATTACATAAAATATATTAATAAAAATTAAAAATATTAAATTTATTTTATTAACAATAAAAATGTATTATATAAAATGATACTATTAAAATAAATAATTTTAAAATAAAAACAAGTAATTAATTATATCAACGACAAATAATAAAATAATAAAAAATAAGTTACATGAATTATACATTTATATTGTATACAATTATAATATAAAATTAAAAACATTAATATTACATAAAACTTTATTATGTAAAATAATAGATCAAAATAAAAACGCTTACAAATAATTAATTAAACCATAAAAACGCATGATTAAAGCTAAATAATTAATAATTTTTTTAAATCAAGTATTTATTATTTAATCAATTAAATCATAAAAACGATTATCTAAAATTATTACATAAAATATATTAATACAAATGAAAAATATTTTTTTTGATTTTATTTGATTAAAAATAAAAACGCATTACATCAAAATAAATAAATGCTTTTAAAACAAAAAAAATCTAAATGGAACATTTACTCCAATCTTTTATTGGTCACGTGACCGTTGACGGCCGTCAGAGATGCGTTCACGAATGATCGACGAACGGCGTCGAATCTCAGAGGCGTTCCGGCGTCGCTCCCCTCAGACTCACCTGCGCCGGGTCCACGTCGTTCAGCATCACGATGGACGTGCAGTGATAGTCCAGCACCAGCCGCCAGAAGTCTTTGACCGTGTTGGGCAGAGGATGCTGGGTGACGATGAACGCGGACGGCTGCTTGTAGCTCTGTGAAGATGATGGAGAGAGAAAAACATCTTATTTCCACCCCACTGTCTGCTTGACTAATTGTCTGGAGAAGTTCTGCGTTCAGCCGCTTGTTTACGCACACACGTCCCGTGTTTCATTACCGCCGCTGGCACTTCCATTTACTGGAATGAAAACAAATGTGCCGTCGCCCGTTCTACAAACAAACGCTTGTGTTCCTTCGCTATTATGGATCGCTCTTAGCCATTCTCCTGACAACGAAATGAATCAATTCCATCTGTTTTTGAATCATTTTCATTGAGCACATAATCGACGCGCATCTATCACGGGCATCGCAGACGTTAAGAGCGACAGGTAACCGGCCGCGTGACGTACGTCCATGAGCGCGGCGTTGATGTAGTTGCTGCTCTCGCCGTCGATGGTGATGAGGAAGGGCAGGCAGCGGTCGGGAGGAAGGACGTCCATGCAGCGGTTCTTCTCGTGGTTCCGCGGCAGCAGGGCGATGCTGCAGTCCTCCACGCGCAGCGTCGGCGTCACCATGTTCAGCGTCTGCCAGACAAACATATTTCTGGTTCATTCTTAATATAAACATTTTTATTTCATTCTTCAGTTTATTTGTGATAAATACTTGTATAAATCCAACATCATCATTATCATCGGCGTAACTGATGACGGCGAGTCGCACTGACCCTGAACTCCTCTTTGATCTGGCTGGAGTTGGTCTGCGGGTCCAAGCGGTTCATGTCGTAATAGACCGAGCGAAGCTGATTGGCCGGGATTGTGGTGTCACCACAAAGACACGCCTCCAGGATGGCGTCATGGATGAACACATACTGCTCCTGAAATACATCCATAAATCGATGACGGGATCAATACATCGATCGACTTTAGTTACGGTCGTGTATGATGATGTCATATATATCTCCTGCTTTTTTCATTTTAAATACTTCATTTTCTATTAATGATATGTATTTTACATTTTATTTATTAAATAGATTTAAATTTGCGTTCAATTACATTTAGAAATTTGATGTAGAAAACATTATTATATTATATTGGTCACAGTGTTATTTGAGTATTTTTTTATATACTATTATAGTTTTTATGAAAATGATTAATTAGCTTTTATTTTTATATTTTCACTTTTCATTTTAATAAGAGTTTACATTTGTTTTGTTATTTTTATTTTATATACATACATATATTTAAATATTAATATTTAGGTTAGATTTATTTTAATTATTTGTTTCCACTTAGAACTTGTTTCAATTAGTTGCCAAAGCAATTATTATTATTATTTGTTTTTTCATCTAATATGTGTATTTTTATTTTGTTTCAATCAACAGAACTGTTCTGAACAGTTTTAGGTCATCGTTGGTCATCGATCTGTAGATGTTGGAGCACAAATTTAACCTGTTGAATATAAAGAGCCAATCGATGAAAATCTAATGCCTGTTGAAACTGTAAATGTAAGAAATGCGACGACTCATCTGGTCCTGACGGATACGGCCGGACTGCAGAGTGTCGGCGGTCATCTCTCGATCACACTGACGCAAATCATTCATGAAGTGACATTTAATCTTCATGTGACGGTCAGATCAAGTCTCAGGCGATATATTCATACTTGTTCTTTATTGCAACTTTATGTCAAGAAGTTTAGTCTAGTACGTCTAAGTGGGCGGGGCTGGAGTGCGAGGGCAGCGTGTGATTGGCTCCGGCTGATGTGAGGATGCGTGTGATTGGTTACCTCCGTCTGGACCATGTTGACCCTGCGAGAGCGCAGTTCTCTGACGCAGTTGTAGATGTCCACCACTCCTTCACGCTCCGCCATGTCCAGCATGATGTCGATGACGATGAAGCATCCGGTGCGTCCCGCTCCAGCGCTGAGGACGACAAACACTCGCGTATTTAACAAAACACACGATATGCAGAATGTTTCAGTGAAGACGAGAGGCTCTGAGCGTCACCTGCAGTGCACCACCATCGGCCCCGCGTTGGCCGGACTCTTGGATTTGACCCTGCGGACGAATCCCAGCAGCCCCGTGGCGTGATACGGCACACCGTGATCCGGCCAGCCGGTGAAGTGAAACTGACGGATCTCTCTGATCTCGTGAGCTCCTCGCTGCCGAAAACACACACACACACAGATGAAGTCATGTGTTCATGCTGATACTCTCTCTCTCACACACACACACACACACACACTCACACTCGCACACCCACTCGTACTTTCACACTCATATTATCACTCTCTCACACGTACTCTCACATTCGCACACTCAACTCTTGCACACACACACTTGCACACTCTCGCACACTCGTATTCTCACACACTCGTATTCTCACACTCATATTCTCACACACTCGCACATTCACACACTCATTCTCTCACACTCGTATTCTCACACACTCGCACACACACACACACACACTCAGACTCTTGCACACTCATTCTCTCGCACACTCGTATTCTCACACACTCACACACACACACACACACACACTCTGACTCTCGCACACTCGTATTCTCACACACTCGCACATTCACACACTCATTCTCTCGCACACTCGTAGTCTTGCACACTCATTCTCTTGCACACTCGTATTCTCACACACTCGTGCGCGCACACACACACGCACACACACTCAGACTCTTGCACACTCATTCTCACACACTCGTATTCTCACACGGACTCTCGCACACTCGTATTCTCACACACTCGCACACACACACACTCGTATTCTCACACGGACTCTCGCACACTCATATTCTCACACACTCGCACATTCACACACTCATTCTCTCACACACTCGTATTCTCACACACTCGCACACACACACTCAGACTCTTGCACACTCATTCTCTCGCACACTCGTATTCTCACACACTCACACACACACTCTGACTCTCGCACACTCGTATTCTCACACACTCGCACATTCACACACTCATTCTCTCGCACACTCGTAGTCTTGCACACTCATTCTCTCGCACACTCGTATTCTCACACACTCGCGCGCGCGCGCGCACACACACACACACACACACACACACACACACACACACACACACACACACACACACACACACACTCAGACTCTTGCACACTCATTCTCACACACTCGTATTCCCACACGGACTCTCGCACACTCGTATTCTCACACACTCGCACACACACACACACACACACTCGTATTCTCACACGGACTCTCGCACACTCGTATTCTCACACACTCGCACAAAGACACGCTCGTTCTCTTGCACACTCATATTTTCACACTCACACATTCACACTCACACACACACTTGTTCTCTTGCACACTCATATTCTCACACTCACACATTCACACTCGCACACCCACTCGTACTTTCACACTCATATTATCACTCTCTCACACGTACTCTCGAATTCGCACACTCAACTCTTGCACACACACACTTGCACACTCTCACACACTCGTATTCTCACACGGACTCTCGCACACTCATATTCTCACACACTCGCACATTCACACACTCATTCTCTCGCACACTCGTAGTCTCACACACTCGCACACCCACACACACACACACTCAGACTCTTGCACACTCATTCTCTCGCACACTCGTATTCTCACACACTCACACACACACTCTGACTCTCGCACACTCGTATTCTCACACACTCGCACATTCACACACTCATTCTCTCGCACACTCGTAGTCTTGCACACTCATTCTCTCGCACACTCGTATTCTCACACACTCGTGCGCGCACGCACACACACACACACTCACACACACACTCTGACTCTCGCACACTCGTATTCTCACACACTCGCACATTCACACACTCATTCTCTCGCACACTCGTAGTCTTGCACACTCATTCTCACACACTCGTATTCTCACACGGACTCTCGCACACTCGTATTCTCACACACTCGCACACACACACACACTCGTATTCTCACACACTCGCACATTCACACACTCATTCTCTCGCACACTCGTAGTCTTGCACACTCATTCTCTCGCACACTCGTATTCTCACACACTCGTGCGCGCACACGCATACACACACTCAGACTCTTGCAGACTCATTCTCACACACTCGTATTCTCACACGGACTCTCGCACACTCGTATTCTCACACACTCGCACACACACACACTCGTATTCTCACACACTCATTCTCTCGCACACTCGTATTCTCACACACTCGTGCGCGCACGCACACACACTCAGACTCTTGCACACTCATTCTCACACACTCGTATTCTCACACGGACTCTCGCACACTCGTATTCTCACACACACACACACACTCGTATTCTCACACGGACTCTCGCACACTCGTATTCTCACACACTCGCACAAAGACACGCTCGTTCTCTTGCACACTCATATTTTCACACTCACACATTCACACTCACACTTGTTCTCTTGCACACTCATATTCTCACACTCACACATTCACACTCCCACACTCGCGTACACACACACACTCAACGCTCGCACACTTACATTCCCACACAGGTACTCTCGCACACTCAAACACACACACACTCAAAATGAATCCAGTGTGGTTTGATTATATTGTATTTGCTCATGTTGAACCTTTTCCACAGCGAAGGTTCGGATGACGTATTCAGACAGCAGCTGCGTCTCGATGAGCGTCACCTTCATGTCTCTGTAGATCTCGGTGTCGTCGGGCCAGTACTTACAGCACTTCACCTATAACAACACAGATGGGTTCATGCTTCTGAAAACCCGCAAGAGTTTCTGAAAACAGCGGTTATAAACAACCTGCTGAACAGAAGCACCAACGTCAGCGCAGCGGCAGCTCCACTTCAGTGTCCCAGATCTGAGACGGCCTCCGCTGCGGATCATCCCACACCAATTAACCAGGTTAACCCTTCCTTAACCAGACCACACCTCCTGAGACTCAAACCACCATCTCCAATCAGTCAAACTCATTAATGAAGTCAATCAGCTCATCGTTCTCTCCGTTTATCTGTCCATCTGTTTGTCATTCGTTTATTAGCACCCATCCGGTCCTCATTATTATCGTGTTTTCTTTCTACAGGTCTATTAAGACGGCTCTAATTGGCGGGATAATTGCGCTCTAATGGCTGAGCATATTTCTCGTCGGAAAGCGCCTCAGTCGCCGTCAGGCCGGAAAAACAAAGGGCCGCGATGCTATCGGCACCGTCCTAATTATCATTAGAGCATCTCTAAATGAGGGCGCATTAATCACGTAATGACTTATTTACATATTCAGTCACACACTTCCTGAAGCTCACTGCCGTCACGGGAAAACAACAAACACGGGAAAACGCAGAACAGAACGCCGACATGATCGAGAGTGAAAGTCGTCGGAATGTTTTACCCCAAAACAGAGGAATTTGAAAAGAAGTTTTACAAATGGCGGGTAAGAGAAGACATTGTGAAGCTCAGGGTTTCTGGCCTCCTTCTCTCACGTCGGCGAGGAGCGAATCCGGCAGAATTCCTCCGTTCCCATGTAACGGCTTATTAATGACTCGAATGTTATTTCAAACGAGACCCTTTTGTTCTTGTCAGATATTAAGACGGGGCTTAAAAATCCCATTAGTTCCGAGCGGCAGATTTCCGCTGAGATTTGATCCCCCTCTCGCCACAGGCTCTCACGGCACAATGGTGTCGCTCGCGTCGCCTCGGTCCCTTCCGCAGATTTGAGTTTCTTCACAAATCGACAGCGAGATTCAGAGATGATCACAGCGCTGCTGTCTTCAGATTAGAGCGGATGAAGTCAGTCTTTTATCCAGGATAATCTCCCTCTAACAGGGCTAACTTTACCCGCCTGAGAACAGCAGTGCTGACGCTTCACACTCCAGTAATCTGCTTACAGATGACCAGAACACACACACACACACACACACACCAACACAACAACAGCGCTGCATCCGATCACTTACTGCCAGCTACAACCATAGAACATCGTGTTTGTTTCTTAGGGAAAAGACAATAAAGACTGGCGGTTGTGAGCTTCAACAGATGCGAGAGGATACGGCGAGTGTGTCCTGTTTGCCGGCTGGAAAGACACAACAGGTCTGGTGTTGCTCTTAATTAGCAGCTCAATTAGATCTGGCTGAAACGAGATCAGACACTCCTTTCATGTCCGTTCTCCATCTAATCCTGTAATGTGGATCCGCAGAGTGACAACGTCAGCGAAAATGAAATAGATCGTCTTTGATTAGGACAGTGTGTGTGTGTGTGCGTTTGGACGGCGTCCCGCTCTTCGTCTCGTCCAGTTGTCGGCGGCGTCTGTGCGTCCAGAAGAAAGCCGAGGCCAGCTTGGTGTGAATATGGTGAATTGGGGAGAATTCCCAGAGTTCATCAGCAGGAGCCGGAGCAGATGGTGGCGTTGATGAGACGGCGGCGGCTCCGCTCTCTCAGCTCCTTGAAAGCCTCGGCTAAGAATGCGGCGGCCCGTCGGGAGGAACCGCACGTCTTCCGAACAATATAGTGACCAGATGTGTGCGGGAACGCCGACAGACGCCAGCCGCGCGTTCATTCTGCTTTATCCAGCGCGCGTGGAAGAGTGACTTCAGATTCATCAACACGCCATTAGTATTAGTTTCTATTATCATTTTGAATTAGTTTCAGTCACTTTTTATACGTTTTGAAAATATAGTTTTTATTATTTCAGTGTTAGTTATTTTAGTACATCCAGTGAAAGCCCTTTGCGACTAGCGGAAATAAATGTAAAGTTTTTTTTATTTGTAAAATATTTTAAGTAGCGAAAATGTTTTTTTTGGGGTTCACGCTCTACTGTTTGAGCACAGAAAAGCACTTTTACACACTTCTTTTGTTTAAAATGTTTTACTTTTTTTTTTTTTTTTTTTTTTTACAAAATTGTTAGAATACTGTTTATAATTTATTCATGCTTTACCAAAAAAACCCTCCTCCCACTCCCTCTGACCCGCTCGCTGTCCGTCATTGGTCAGATGAACCGACAGCCCCGCCCCAAACTCAGGCGAAACAGATCGAGGTCATGAACGCTGTGTTTCCATTCAAAGATGCACTTCTTGCAAATTTGGAAAATGGCATTAATTGTTTGCGAATAAAGCAACGTTTTCATCTCATGTGTTCAAGAGAACAAAATTGTCACTTCCTGATAATATAAATCTCATATATCTCATTTTATATAAATATAATATCATAATAAAAATAAGTCGCTCTTGTGTGCAAAACGTAAGGGCGTCAGACGAAACACAAACGCTGTCACGTGATCTTGGTGTCGAGGAACACAATCGTCAATCGTTCGGACGACGGACGTCCAGCGTTTGAGCTGCTGCGACGCCATTGGTCCACTGGTTAGTGCAGTTATCCAATCAGCACGCGTTTCCGTCGCCGTTTATGAGCACGACTTCTATCAGATACACGTTTAGAGCTTATGCTCATCTCGGCTTTTCTGTTTTTATTCGATACCCCTAAAATTCCCATAAAACGAACACACGGATCTGAACTCGACGCTCGTGAGGTTTCTCTCTCGGCCCGCGTGTGAACGGGTCTGGAGAATTGTTCCGGATCTTCCCTGAAGGAGGTTTTACTCCTCAGATGTTTGCAGGGTTCAGGCCGGAGAGATTCCTTTCATTTTGTCTTTCATAAAACCAACAGATCTCAGTTCGTCTCAGATGGGAGAGAAATTAAACTCCGGAGGATAAACGGGTTCACTCACCCGGCCGACTTCCACCAGGTTGGTAACCATGACGATCGTTGCCGTGTTCTCCTGCCAAACCATCCTCCAGAAGTCATAGATGGTCTCCTGCATCGGACCTGAGCCGCAAAAACAAAAGAGCGAAGACGTCAAGAACATGTTTTTGGAGAGAAAGCCATTCGTTCTTACTGCATGTCAACAATCGACTCGAAAGCTAGAAAATAATACACGCTTTCCCTCTGATTTGGGGATGAAACGTGAGCTGGACGTGGAGATAACGGCGCGAACACAATGCGGAGCGGCTCTGGAGCAGGAGTCACGGAGCCGCCGCTCTTTGTTGGATTACTGAACGTGTTTTCCAGAGTGGAAACGTTCAAACGACTCGTTCGTGAATGCGTGGAAACGAGTGGGAACAAACCGTGCGTCTGCATTTCCTCATCAACTTAATAAGAGCAACATGTAAGTCAGCAGCCTGTAATGAGAGCGCAGCCGAAGGAATTAAAATCACACGTTTAATTAATTCTAATTAGCATTGTTTTTAATCAACAAGCAAATTCCAAAATGACTTTTGACAAGCTAATTAGTTCATGCAAATCTGCGCTCCCGTTCTCCTTTCGCTCGGAGCGGGAGTAAATCACATCCAGCAGGAAAACACGCGTGAGGAGGAAGACCGGACGCCGCTCGTGGGCGACTCGAGGCCAGTGATCCGGAGCTGGACCGAGTTCATCAAGATCTGTCCAAACTCTCCGTCACTGAAACACTGGATCTCCAGATCTCAGGAGAGAGGTCAGAGGTCACGATCACTTAAAGCTCTATATTCACACTGAGTGACCGTCAGATCAACTTTGATTCAGATGTTTCTGAAGGACAAATTAAAACAGTGATACTTATTATTTTACATATTAAAATATATTATAGATATGCTTATATTTAAATGTATAAATGATAATATATGTTAATAAGTGTAAATATATAGCAAAATAATATATAATATATATATACTTTAAATATGTCAAAAATAATAATATATAAATAATATACAAATATACATTAAAAATATAAATATTATATATATATATATAGTAATTTATTATTGTATACTATATATATTTAAAAACATACATTATAATACATAAATATATATATATAATATAAATAATGATATATAAAATATATAAATACAAACATATTTAAAAAATACAATACATAAAATAACATAAATATAAAATATTATATATATATAAATATTTAAATAGATAAATTATAATATATGAAATATCATATATAAAATATGTAATGATATAATATTATTATTATTATAATGTCATGGGTGTGACACTGGTATTGCAACTTAAATGTGAACTATGAGGACATTTCATGCGTCCTTATATTTCAAACAGCTTTAAAAACACACTAAACAATGTTTAATTAAAAATGTAAAAATGCAGAATGTTTTCAGTGAGGGTTAAGTTTAGGGGTGGGGGGGGGGGCAGAATGTACAGTTTGTACAGTATAAAAACCATTACACCTATGGAATGACCCCATAAACCATGAAAACAACGTGTGTGTGTGTGTGTGTGTGTGTGTGTGAGTGTGAATGTGTGTATGTATGTGAGTGTGTGAGAGTGTGTGTGTGAGAGTGTGTAAGTGTGTGAGAGTGTGTGTGTGTGTGAGAGTGTGTAAGTGTGTGAGAGTGTATGTGTGTGAGTGTGTGTGTGTGTGAGTGTGTGTGTGTGAGTGTGTGTGTGTGTGAGTGTGTGTGTGTGAGTGTGTGTGTGTGAGTGTGTGTGTGTGTGTGTGTGTGTGTGTGTGTGAGTGTGTGTGTGTGTGTGTGTGTGTGTGTAGTCTGAGCAATAACGTTTATGTTCACACATGATATAATGATAAACTCTTCGTTCTCTTTATACGAAACACACACAGCCTTTAAATAATCCTTAAATAGCAAAATCCTCATCATAGATGGGATCTCACGTTCGGAATGCACCGGGAGAATTGCGCGCTGACATTTGCAGTAATTTGCTGATCCTGTAAGCGGCTCGGTTCAGTCGGCTTCAGCTGTAAGTGGAGTCAGCCAACAGCAATTACCGGCGGAGCGCAGCGGGAGAGACGGGAGCGGCGCTGCTGTCAGGACGCTGTTCCCGCACCGGGGGACTAATGCTTTCATCCTTCTAGCGAGCTCGTTTCAATGAGACCTCGGGGATTCGGCACGGGAAAATTATTCCCATTTTTTCAGCCGTCACATAAGACGAGTGCAGCTGCTCGTCTGACGTTCGCTTGTGCTGCATTTATGCATGACTCCAGTCACTCTCTCTCCGCGCAGGAGCGAGTCCTCGAGTGAGGAACGGAGAGCTGGACCTGCACTGTCATCTACACTGAGATTCTGCAACTCTTAATGAACCTCCTCAAACGGGCTCGTCTGCGTTAAAACATCGCTGTCCTGCATTAAAGATTGAAACGGATAGTTCATCCAGAAATGTAAAGTCTGTCCTCATCACACACACGTCTTCAGAACATCTCCTCGTGTTCCGGCGCAGCGCGATTAAAGCTCCTCATTGACCCGTTTACTCTGATTCTGAAGTGCTTCGGTGAGGTACGGAGAGACGGATCAGGTTAAAAATGGCCGTACGGAAGGAGTAAACAGAGTAAATGCATTGAGAGCTGCTTTATATGGTGACGTCCCTGAAGATGTGGCGGGCGGCGCTCCAATAAACAGGTAATTACGCCGATCCCAGAACCACTAAACCAGCCCGAGTCTATTAAAGAAGTGATTGCGTTCAGACCGCTGGAACTCACTGC
>CM074301.1:17194906-17237406 GCA_037194245.1 Opsariichthys bidens | reverse complement strand
ATGTTATGTGACTTGAATCAGTCAAAGCCTGCACTGTGATTCAGAACGACCGGCCAATGCACTCGCTTTCCTGTAAAGATGTTTGTGTGAGAGCAAAACACACGACGCAGCCCCTTCAATGACCTGCAGGGGGCGATAACGCTTCTTCTGGAGCAGGAGAAACTGCTGCAGAAAACGTTCAGCGTCATGCAAAATGTAACGATTGCATTACAGTGGAGATTACACACACGTCTTCAAAATTAGAGTCAAGTTGCAACTAGAGGATTCGGGATCATCTGAAAATCACTGCACGAACTCTGAGACACTGAAGCGATGTGACGCGTTTCCCCGCCGCGCTCGACGGAATCGCCTCCAAACAAACACACGTCCTCTTGGGAAAACTGCCTGTTCGGTCTTACAGCAACGTCCTGTGAGCTCATCTTCATAATGTCCACTGACGCCGAGCGTTGAGCGAAGGCCTCTGTGACACACACACACACACACACACTCTCTCACACACACACACGCACGCACGCACGCACGCACGCGCGCGCTTCTCTACGTACATGCGATGATGTTGCCGTAGCGGTTCTTCATCCTGTTCTCGTCTTTTTTGGCAGAGTCCCACGGCGCCGCCTGCCCTTCGAAGAAGCTCTGAAACACAACGACAGACAGACAAAACCAGGGTTAGCTCAAAGGTCAAACGACAGGTTAAAGGTCAGCACCACAGACGATCCGTCGGACCTGAACCGTCGTGGGTTTTCACGTCTCAGAACGTGCAGGGCATGAAAACACAGACTGTTCATCAAGTCGTACGCGGACTGCTTTACATTTGCGGCACCATTAAAGAGCTCGACGTGACGTCAGATGGACCCGGGCGTCTCGTTCTCAGCGCACGTTAAAGAGAAGACAGAATCAAACCAGACGCTTGTTCCTGCTCAACCCAAACTCATGAAACATTAATGCCGTACGAGAAGGCCGAGCAATTACAACTGATTATGGAAATAAAGTTGAGCTCCGGCTCCGTCCTGCAGCGCTCTGGTGGACGTGAGATAAAAATACAGCATTACGGCCCACCGTCCGCAGACAATTGATGTGATTGCCGGTGATTGTACACAACGATGACACGGGTTTCATCGGCTCCATCATCCGCCTCTTTGTGCTTGATGACGGCCGCGTGATGCTGATACTCGCGGACAGAAACGGAAGCAAATGGACCTTTCTGGGCTTCAGTTAGAGGCTCTGATTGAGGGGACGAGCGCAGATGAGAAGTAAAGCGTTACGGTTTATCGTGGGCGTGAATCGCACGGACACGAGTCAACGCTCTTTCATTTGTTCTGGTGGAGCGGCAGAACCTTCTGGAAACTTTGACTTCAGTCTTTAGTTTGTGAACTCACCACATCAGTGTCTGAAATCAAGGCCATGTCTTGAGCATTAGAGGGGAGCAAAGGTTTGTTTTATTGAAACAAATTAAATAATCAATTAAAAGGGATTTAAGGACGGTTAAAGAATTAATTAGAGCTTACAGCATTTGCAAATAATATTTTATTTAGAAATTGCACACCTTCACTCTTGTTTGTATGTTGAAAATCCTTCTCTCGTCACATTCGTCATTTAAAGGAAAGCGCATTTTCAATTCAAAATGGAGGAATAAAAAGTTTGCGTCGTCGTTAAACACATCCACCATAAAGCAGTCGTCAAATATTAAATGTGCCGTTATTTATCTTTCCGCACGCGCACTCTTTCATTGTAAAAAGGAAAGGCCCGCCTTCTTTGATCTGATTGGCCACTAAAACAAATGAAACATCTTATCCTGAAGACTTTGAGGTGGGAAGGATTTTTAAAGTTTTTAAAAGAGTCTCTTCTGCTCAGCAAAAAATACTGTAAAATCTGAAATATTTTTCCAGTGTAAATCATCTGTTTTCTACATGAATATGTAGTAAAATATAATTTATATCCAGTGATCAAAGCTGAATTTTCAGCATCATTAGAGTCACATGATCCTTCAGAAATCACTCTGATAAGCTTTCAGATTTATTTGATCAAAAATACAGTAAAATCTGAAATATTATTCCAGTGTAAATCATCTGTTTTCTTTGTGAATATATAGTAACATATCCAGTGATATTTTCAGCATCATTATTACTGCAGTCTTCAGAGTCACATGATCTGATGATTCGATGCTCAACAAACATTTCTGATTATTATCAGTGTTGAAAACAGTTCACATGTTTGTGGAAACCGTCACGCATTTTATTTTTCAGAATTCTTTGATGAATAAAGTTCAAAAGAACATAATTGATAGTAAATGTCACGAAGAGCAGTTTGCATTTCCTTCCGCCGCATCAAAAGACACATTAAACGCGAGTCCGCCGTGGCGGGAGTCTTTCGAGACGCCTGTCCTCTCATGTCTCGCGAGTGACGCGCGCCTTCAGGGTGATGAATGCGGCGCGGGAATCATGACAACGGACTGGAACTCGTGCAGACGGCTGTCAGACGCCGCGTTTGCGGCACGTCAGCAGAAAAACACATATTTAAATATTGAAAACAGCCACAAGCAGCGCGTTTACAAAGCCAAGACCAAATTCTGTCAAACAAACACTGCCGGCGCTTCCGTGAGGATGTGTGGATGCATAAACACAGAAACACGCGGGAACTTAAAGAGTTGCTGGAGTGAAACTGGAGAGAATAATGACTTTCAGACTTTGCTTGATGGAAAAATAATCTTTTGAAATATAAAAATGTGGTGCTGAATAAATAAGCTTCACAGCAGACTGGATCGGGCCGAGATGGTGAGATGGCTGGCGGGAAGCTCCAGGCTGTTTCTGTCCCTCTAGGCCACTCGCTGCGATTGGCTGAGCCTCAAAACCGCAGCCAATCAGATGCATGACCGGAATGGTGAGCTAAAACTACAGAACATTTCTAAAAAAAAAAAAAAAAAAAAAAAAAAAGTCAGATCTGGATTCCTCCAGAAACAGCAGCGTTAATATTCTTCCTGAATCCTTTTGTCTCGGCGGCGCTGAGGCTGAGAGCAGAAGGTGAACGCGAATCAAATAAACAGAGTTGTGCAATCTGCCGAAATGAAGCCGACGCCGATTAACACGCGCTCTCTGAGACGCGTCAAGCCCGACTTCATAACGCATGCTCTAAGACGCAGTTGTCAGTGCCCGGCTTCTCTTTACTGTCACGCATCTCATTACGGAAGGAGTTTTTCCACCGTCTCACACGCTGACTGAACTGTGACGGTGAAGTCGATCATGATTGGCAGGTCGTCGAGCTCCTCCCACCTTGGTTGCGGTTGCTATCGCTATAACGCGTATGAAACTGAAGTCATTTTATAACTGGGTGAATTTTGCAATACAGTCTGGACTGTATAAAGTGCTGTAGAAATAAATCTGCTCAAAATAACACGAAATCCTCCTCTCTGGGTGACAACATTTTCTCACCGTTTTAAACGCAGTTGCGCAGAAGTGATCAAACACACACTGCGTAGACTCGCGTTCGAAAAAAAGAGCAAGCGCTCGGATTGGTCAGTGGCCGTTTTTAGAGGCGGGGCTTAGCGAAGTCATGTCAGCAACTAACAAGCAACTAACACATCTTACAACATCCAAAAAGGGCTGCTTACCTCGTTTATCTTTTCCATAGTTAATGTACGGAATAACAAGAAGCATGGATCGGAGGGAAAGATAAGGGAATACTTTAGTGTTGGTCAAATCACTGTGCGACTGTCATTCAACATGGAGGGTAAAAACACAGTTAACACAAGCAACTTTCAGATGGAGGGAGGGAGTGAGTGCTGAACTCGACATCTACCTGAACTCTAAAAACAATCTTTATCCATAATGAATCGAGCCCTCGGGGCGGCTCGCAACCGCTCAAATATTTATTTCATTGAGATGTGAATGTGAAGGATAAAGCTGTGAGTGAGTGGATGGCACAAACACACAGAGCCGTGAATGTGACACGGCCGACGTCTGGACCGCGCGAGTCTGCCGGTGCGCTCGACGGGCCGGGACAGAACCGGCACGACGGGAGCGGGTCGTGATGACATCGAACGTCATTCTCAGTATCTTCTGTCTCGTTTTCCAGCACACACATCTCAACATTCTTAAATCTCAAGACACTGGAGAAGAGAAATGGCTGAAGATATTAAGATGAAAAATGCATCAAAATGAATTCAACGATTAATCACTGCCAAAATACACGCAATATGATTTTGTATTTTTAGACGCATACATATAAAATATAAATATAGACATGTATAGTCTATTTATGCGCATCGTAAAGCGCATATATCTGATGTAAACACAAACGTTTATTTTGGATTAGTCGTTGAAAAGCCCTAAAATGAAGTGAGTGAAAATGAGAGCAAACATCAGTCAGTGAAGTCAGAAAAATGATCTTTGAATGAAGTAGATTTTTCTTACTCCTCTGGCACATATTTGTTCTTGTTTCAAGCTAAATTTTGAGAAAACAAGACAATATTGTCAGTAAATGTCTCTTGATTAAAGAACGTTTCGATATTTTTGTACTTACTTGTACTTAAACAAGACAAAAATACTGAGGAGGAACATCCTTTTTGCAGTGAACATTGGAAGAGTCGTTGAATCATTTACTCACTCATGTCGTTTCAAACCTGTGTCACTTCCCAACCCCCCCCCCCCCCCCCCCCACATCAAACGCAAAATGACAATCAAAAAGAAGCTAAAATCCACTTTTGTTAGATACAAAACAGAAGCTCGGACATCTCCTTTTGTGTTTCACAGAAGAAATAAAGTCAGGTTTGGATTGACATTGATCAAAGTGCCTCTATGATGCTGTTTTAAGATGAAAAACACGCGTAATATCTGAAACGCAGATTCGGTCTCTCTAAGCCCCGCCCCTCTGGGAGCTGCTCTGCTCTGATTGGTCAAACGCTCATGATCTGAATCTCAGCTCTCGATTGGAACAGTAACGCCGGCGTCGGTTTTACCGTGTCGTCTTCTCGTCACGAACTAAACAACTCCAGTCTCTGACAAACTACAGTGATTGAGGGCGGGGCAAAGAGACGCTGAGGCAAATCAGTTTCAAACATACATCGGTTCAGCGGGAAGTGAGACTTCAGTTCGGAATCTTTTCAGGAGTTTGAATCTAATCTAGCATAATAGAGGCACTTTAAATGTGATGAAATGACGTTTGGGGTGAATCACTCATCAGACGCAAACGGCATGCAGCGATGCGCACACGTGACGAACGAGAGAATGAAGGGGACGCACCTCGTACTCCTCCTTGAAGCCGTAGCCCTCGGCGCACTTCATCTGCGTGATGTGCTGGAGCAGGTCGGCCACGCGGATGGCCGGATGCAGCTGCCCCGTCTGGTACGGGACGTCCACCGCCTCGCGCTTCTTGTAGGAGTGAGTGTGCGACTGCACCAGGCTGCTGGTCTCGCTGTTCATGGTGTGGCTCTCGTCTAAACGGAAGGGACAAGCGGTCAGCAAACACGGACAGACGGAAGGCTCCCGGCCGTCACGTGACGACTGCATGAAGAGATGAGCGCGGAACAACAGGCGACTCTAATCCGACATGTGCATAAACAGAGCGCCGCACCTCAAAGATACACGTTCACATCCAAACAAAGCCGTCTGTTCTCGTAAACTAGCTAAGGAAACTGGCTAGAGATCGCACGAATGGTGGAATGGTGGCCGAATGGAGGGTTACGGTGATGTCTGGTGATGTGGCACCTTCACAACAGGGTCGGGGACCAGAACCAGAACCAAAACCAAAAGAAAGCACATCTGAGGAGGATGCAGGTGAGTGGAGGGTGTCACATACGGTATGCATGAGGAGGACGGACGGCCACGGCCATGCTAGCTAATGGCTGCACAGGTGGACGGGGAGGGGCGAGATGCGACACAAGGCCATGCGAGAGAGAGAGAGAGAGAGAGAGAGAGAGGCGACACGGTTTGAGGGGGAGGGGGAGCGGATCCCACTGACAGTCACCCCCAAAAAACACAGGGCCGATTGGCAACTTACCATTAATGGGCACTTTTTTAGAGGATACATAACAGGTTAAATGTGAAGAAAGAAAACAGGAAGAGAGAGGAAAAAGGGTGTAAGCAACAAGATAGTTGAAGCAAGAGCAGCTACACATGAAGACTGTCTGAGGCTCATCAACTACCGTAAGTCTGAACCGCCTGAATGGAAGAATGAGACGAGGCCGAATCGGAACCTGCTCGGCGGGAAGTCCGAGTCCCATTCCCGACCTGTTCTGTCTAGAGATCTACACGAGCGCCGTCAAACGCCACGAATGGCTTGAATCCATTTGGCCGATCCGATCGCGAACATTCCGTCAGTTATTTCAATGTTCATTCACGCGTGAATGCGTGTCACGGTCGGGGTTGGATCGCTTCCCGTGGAAACCTTCGACGTTCCGAGTATTTTATGGCTAAAAGTTTTTCCAACGTTGAACCGACCGACATTATTTTCAAGCGCATTTCATGAGTGAACCAACGTCGTGAATCCCGGTTGAATCAGGGTTAAAATCGCTTTCAGTTTTGCAGACCGAATCGACATCGTTTCAACATTTTTCATTCAGTAGAGACTTTGACATTGATTTCATTTAGTGCTCAACATTTTTCCAACACTGAAAACACACATCATTTTTCAAGCACATTTCAATGTTTATTCACAGTTGAATCAGGGTTACAATCGGTTTGCGTTTTGCAAATTGACTCAACGTTTAAACTGCAACATTTTACTTTCCGCACAGATCTTGTTAAAAGTATTTTGTTAACAACCATTTTGCATTAAATGTCATTGTTTTTTTAAAGGCGAAACCAACAACCGACATTATTTCAAGCACATTTCAACGTTTCTTGATGGTACATTTACATCGAATTTAGTTTCGAGTCAATGTTGATATTGCAACATTGTTTCACGGTTTACATTTCTTCTGACGTCGATTTCCAAGTACTTCCAAGCTTTTCCAAAGCTGAATCAACGGACGTTATTTTTAAGCCCATTTCAGTGTTTCATCACGAGTGAATCAATGTCACGAATCAGTTGAATCAGGGTTTAAATTTTGCAAATCAAATGAACGTTGATATTGCAACATTGTTTCAACGTTTTCCTTTTCCTGCAGATCTTGTTAAAGACTCAAAGTTGATTTTCGACCATTTAGCACTAAACGGTTCCTAGAAGTTGAACATCTGCCATTATTTCAACGACTTTCGGCTTCGAGGGTCGGCGGGGATGAAATCTGCATAAATCGGTGAGCTTTTGAAAAAACCATGTAGTAATCATTGTAAAACAGAACGAACGGCATATTACTAAATATCTAGCTACCTAAAGTCAGTTAAAGTGAAAGTTAAAGTCAGACTTTCTTAGTTATTCGGTTCCCAATATTCTTCAAAATATCTTCTTTTGTGTCCCACACAAGAAAGAAACGACGTGACAGAATGATCCTTCATCCTTGATCCAAAAAAACTTTCTGGGACTCGTTCATTCATTCCCTCGTTTAGCGTTTTAAGTGAACGGATGGGATATTCTTCCTCGTGTGTTTTTAAAGATCCTAAATGATAGAAAAACTGGGTTTAGTTGTAAAAACAGCTGATCTCGTCTGAAGACATCGGACACTCGTCGGCGCGGATGAAACGGTCTTTACTCGATCGTGCCACACTGTCACTCCCCCCTCATCCGGTCCACATTATCTGTCCATGCACATGAGAGGTCATAGACATACGTGACGTCACACGCACGACACGGAATGCGGATGGGATGGGGTGAAGCCTCGGCTCGGGGAGGAATAACCCTCATATCTCACACAGAAGAGAAAAGCAGGCAGGTATGAATGTGAGGAAGCGTCAGATCTACTTCCTGTCTGTCTCTCATCAACACAAACAAACTACACCGCGAAACGGGACGGTCTTCCTCGGTGCTTCCGTCTCGTTTTCCGGCGCCAGCATCTAAACATGCTGAAATGGAGACGCTTTTACTGGAGAAGCGGAACGACACAAGTTTCTGAGATTAAAACAAGAACAAACGAGATTTTGCTAATATCTCCAGTCGTTTCTCCAGTAACTGCATCTCGAGTCGAGGCTGTTTAGATGTTTGTGCCGGAAAACGAGACCGACGCACTGAGGAGGAACATCCCGTCGGGCGGCGCATTCTCAGCACGTCATCAATGTGTGGAAACAGAGAGAGGAGGTTGTCTCACCTAAGATGGCCGTTGGCACAAAGGGGTCTGTTCTCAGGCCAGAGGACGAGCAGAGGTTTACAGAGGAGAGAGAAGACGGGTTCAGTGCAGTCATCATTAGTCAAGCACACAGCGGCGAACAAACTGTTGACACGTTCATAATCTGTACACTATCATTCAGAAGGTTGGGCTTGGCAAGATTTATCTATCGATTTGAGAAAAAACAATTCAGTTAAAAATGTGAAATATCGTTGTGATTTAAATCATCAGTTTTCTATGTTTCCAGTCTCCAGAGTCACATGATCCTTCAGAAATCACTCTGATATGATGATTCGATGCTCAACACACGACTTTTATCACGTAACAGTTAGCAACATTATCAGTGCTTCACCGTTCACCAATTTAATGTGTAACATTATAAATGTTTTTTTACAGTGTAACATTTTGCAACAAATGTTTTACTCACTTATTTGGTCAATTAAACGTGTAACATTTTGTAACATTGTACATGAAATTTCCCCACTGAGCTGAGCTTCATTTAAATGTTCTACTGTCACTTTTGATCCATTTAATGCCCAGCATAAATGTTTTTTTTTTACCATGTAACATTTTGTAACAAATGTTTTACTGACTGATTTGGTCCGTTAAATATGTGACAGTGTCACATTATAAATGTTCCATTGTATCTCTTGCTCCATTTAATGCATTAACATTATGAATTATGAACATTTTGCAGCAAACGTCACTTTTTTTTGCGAATCAATTTAATGCATCCTCGCTGAAGAAAAGTATTCATTTCTTTTTGACAAATGTTACTAAACCCAAACATTTGAGTGGTAAAAGTGCTAAAAGTGTTTTGTTGCACTTTCGGCTCGCATACAGATGAGCTGGAAGCCGAAAGAACACGCATTCTGATTTCACGGGGTTTATAAACCTCAGTTGAGCGGAGCAAAGCAACAGATGTGACAGAAGCATAGCGGTGTCAGACAGGAACGATTTGACACGAGAGCTTTACCTGGATAGTAGGAGTTTGGCACGGAGGTGCTCAGTGTGTTAGTCTTCATGGTAAACGAGGACGGCGAGGAGACAGCTTTTAGAATAAAAGAGCAGGCAAGATGTGATGAATAAGCAGGTAGAGAGTACATTCTTAAAACACTGACAAACATTGACATGTGACTTACATTTGTATATATATATATCTATGTCAAACATGTCAGTGTTACTTAGTTGTTGCGTTGAGCTGAGGAAGTCAGCGTGTGTCTCTCTCTGCCGCTCCAGTGTAAATGCAGTATCATCGACACACTGCGCTTTGATCCAGACGCGTTTGTGTTCACCGCTCACGTTCGTTCTGAATGATAAAGCGCTTTCTCTCGGTGTGTGTCACCGCCGGACCGCTGACAGCTGCTGTGAGCTTCCCGTCTGCAGTGACCCGCCTGTCAATCACAGCCACGGCCACGGACAGCAGGATAAGGTCACGCGTGAACCGGCCGCTAAGAGCCCGTGTTTATTTATTCATCCCTGTTTGTGGCCACTTCACGGAGCGACACGTCAGTCACGGCGAGGGACGCTCCTGCAATATTTAAGAGCGCTGGCATGTGATCAAAGAAGCTGTCGATAGGGATACAGCGCACTAAATCTCTCAGTCAATCAAAGTAATGTCTCATTTGCAGTGTGGGAAAAATGGAATTGACGGACTTGGATGAATTAATCAAAAATATGGCTGTTCAAATAATCAAATCACAAAACAAACGTGCAAAATAAAAGTTCAGCTCAACCAGAAATTAAGACAGAAGTACATGTTAAATGTACTTCTTAAAGTAGTAGTAATAATAACAATAATACAGTTTATTAAAACATATTTTAACAGTAAACCTCTGCCAAAAAATAAAAGGAATTGTTACATTTTCATCCGACTGCCTTTTAAGAGATGAATTACTCTGTTCACGTTTTAGGAATGTTTTTAATGCTAAATTTGTATTAAATCATAAGACACGGAATCCAGAAAAATGAAAACAGACAATCATTTGGAATTTTGGGAAATAATAAAACACACTATTATTGTTGCATTTTTAAATAAAAAATAATTTGTTATTAAACATTAAAATCGAATGATACCGTGAGAAATGGATTTAATTAGGCCCTTCTCGTGTACGGCGGTTCGGTCAAGAACCTGCCAGCGTCTCTCCGACGATGAACACCAGGTGTCAGGTGGCGGGAAGAGCTGTGATTGGCTGAGTTAAGCAGGTGGGCGGGGCCGGCGTGAGCTGCTGAGGCAGCAGAGCGGGAGGATTACGAGCGTCGAACACAATCCGCTGAATCCCACCAACACAAACACAAACACACGCTGACCTCCATCAGACGCGCGGAGATCTTTAACGAGACCTTCGCGATTATAACAGTCATGGAGCAGACGCTCCACCTGAAAATCCCTCCGCCTAAATATATAAAAAATAACATCTCTCTGCTTGTGTGTGTGCAAGTATAAAATTAAATTGTTCATACATTATATACATTTAAGTATTGGTTTATGTAAACGAGTGTGTATGCTCAAAATGATCACCCTAAATCTCAGTCAGTCAGACACATGATGTTTCTGAGCTGACGCTGATCACGCGACTCACGTCGTCCGTTGAGGTTGTGTGTGTCCATGAATGAGATGGCCTCGTCGCAGCTGGTGCCCTGCTCAGCGTAGCTCTTGTCCATGGAGTTCACCATCACCGTCATCTCCTGCCGCGTGCTGCTCAGCGTCTCCTTGCGCTTCTTGGCCAGTTTCCTTCATCGAGACACAGAGAAGAGCGATCATCACACTTCTGATCTCCATCTTTCCGCTTCCTACGGTTTATTAAAGCAGTGAGCCATGAGAGAAAACGTTTGTGCTCTGGAAGACAATGGCAGCCCATAGAACTGCTTTAGCCCAGTGGTTCCCAAAGTGAGGGTCGCGGGATGAATGAATTCATTTCATTCAATACTTATTAAATGGTGTTTGCAGAAAAGTCTGATAAAAAAAAAAATGTATAATGTATATTTTTTAATTAACTTTGGAATTGCATTATATGTGTGATGCTGAGAGAAATGAGGAAGAATTATTCAGCATGACACAGAAATGCTTTACCGAGTACTTAGTGTTTCGACACGCTGACCGTCAGATTAGCATGAGCACGCATGTGTGTGTTTATGTGTGTGTGTGTTTATGTGTGTGTGTGTTTATGTGTGTGTGTGTGTTTATGTGTGTGTGTGTGTGTGCCGCTCAGACCTGCTCGACTGGTTCCTGATGGCAGAACAACGTTCATAGTTGCACAGTTTCTTTCCGAGAGAGAACGGGTGGATATCGAGCGGCTCATGCAGAATCATAACACTGATTTTTCACGTAGAACAATAAAATATTACTTTGTGTGCTTTGAGACTGGGCATAAAAATCGATTTGGTCTACATTTCACGCGGGGGGTCGCGGAGCAGCAGCGCATTTATCATGGGGGTCGCGGGCGAAAACGTTTGGGAACCCCTGCTTTAGCCCACAGATGGAGGACAGTCCGAAATGTCAACATAGCAAATTTTAGAGTCTCTTTCTCAATCGCTCTAGCGCCACCAACTGTCTGAACTCCTCCTCCACGAAAATTGAACCAGATCAATTTCACACCTTACAGACAAAAAGTTATGCAATTCAATTCAATTTGTCAAACTGTTTTCGAATAACGAGCAAATAAATTTTACGTAGCGCTCGCGAAAATAGACGTGAGGCTGTTTCTCCTCAACACCGTCTCGTATTCAGACCGAACTTGGTAAATTTGACCAATTATGACATGAGGTTACGTGCTGCGTTTTGGTGCAGCGCCACCTACTGGTCCAGAGATACGAAAAATTGCTATTTTTGGTCTCATTAGATTCGGGGGATCATGCCGAGTCGAATGATATCCAATATTACCATATCGGCTATTTTGCGTTTCGCCCTGTTGAATTTTGCAGTAAAATGCATGAACGTATCGTGACGAAACTTGGTATGGGTCATCGGCGCGATGCCTCGAAGGAGCCTGACAAGCTTCAGACCGGCGCCAGGTATAAGCAAATATTCACATGCTTATAACTTTGGATGGGGTGGAGTTATTCTCATCTCACTTCTTGCCAAATCCAGCGATACCAAACATGCCAGCCTTCGCCTCATGGTTAGTGCAACACTGGGATTTAGAGAATATTCGTGAATATCTTCAAAACCGTTAGTCCGATCAAGACAAAACCATTGTAGGAAAATCACAAACACAGGTTGTTGACTATATATGGACAAATGACAATATTTTGAAAATAAGTGGCAAAAGTCAGGTGTGGGTAAATCTGACTAATAATTACTTTATCATTATTATTAGTAGTAGAAGTAGGTATTAAACAAAATAAGACATATTACTGTTGTAATATTTCACTACTAAATAAAAATGAAGTATAAGAAACATTTTAAAATAAAAATGTTATATTAAACTGTAAAATTACAATCCGAATATTTATGGCTGCCTTGATTTCTTCATCTTTTCAAACATTAAAGCACATCAATTGTATTTCACTGAAGCGCAGTGTTTCAATCAAAGAACGTTTGTGTTGCTCACTGCAGGTTTGACTCTTTTCTGGCATGTATTCACAGGTAATTTTCATCCTGAAACTCAGTAAGAAAGCAGATCCCATTAAACGGCAAACAAAAGCACGGCTCACAGTTTGTCGGAGCATTGAGGGAGATTTCAGGAGACAGGATCTCGCCCTTAAATACCTGCCACGCTCTCACTAATGTGCACTCCTGAGAGCTCGTGTCACGGGGAACAGGAAGTGACTGCAGCTTCCCCGTTCGCCTCGGGCGGCCGCGCCTCCGAGAGACCTGAGATTCGGCAGGGTTCGACTGCCGGTGTGCAGCTGCTCAAAGAGCGTCTCGCTCTCTTCAGCATTAATTAAAGGAGTCTGCAGGCTGGATGTGGCGTCTTTGGTGATGATGACACTCAGTCATGGGAGGGTGATGCAACATTGGTTTGTATTTGGGTTAACAGTGCTAAAGTAACACAGTGAAAACAGACGATATCTGTGAAGCACATCTCTATTTTATATACATGTACAGACACAGGCGGCAGAAAACGCTGTTGAGACGCCTCGCTGTCCGCGGACTACATAACAGACATATTCATCTAGTTCAGTCATGAACCTCTAGAGGGCGCAGGCTGATCTTTCCTTTACATGCACACATCATTACCACATGCCGCAAGCTGATTGGCCTCTGCTGATGCTGTAGCCAATGAGACTGTTTGCTCAACATTTAAATAGTCGGGTTCAGTGTTTGCGGTGGAGTTCCTTCTGAAACCCTCCACCTCCCCAGCTCCACCTGCCTAGACCTGCTATGGGATTTATGAGTGTATTTATGCAGCAAAAGAAATTTTTACTTTACAAGTAGTATTACATTTATTATATATTCTCGTATTACAGTGATTACAGTGATATTATCGTATTTCAAGATATTATATATATATATACATACAAATGCATTTTTTTAAATACTGAATAACATATAGAGAAATGAGGAAAGTCACGGAGAGACAGATTTGCCTTAAATCGTTGCCTTTGGCACGCTCTGGCAGACGAGGCATTGGCACAAGCTACACGCGCCCGTAATCAACCCACCTGGCCGAGCGAGCGAGAGCTGAACCCGGAGCCTGACAAATGCATTTAATAGGAACTTTAATGCGGCCATCTGCACACGGTGGCAGTAAATGGCTAAAACTCTCCAGAGCGTTGCAGCTCTCAGCTTTGTGTTTTAGAGGCCGGTGGCGGTTCTAATGCGATCTGCGGTCTGATGGCCGAGCGCAGGCTCTCAGGGGTCTGCCGGAGGGTGATCGTATCTTTAATGGAGCCCACCTCAGTGTCTGGATGGATCCTGCCCAGCATTAAGTGGTCTAAAACAGAGCACGATGCCTGGCCGAACCTGCAGCCGCACATTAAACATAAATAAATTAAAGTGAAGCCATTTCTCTCCCTCCCCTGCTTCATCCGTTTATCTGCAGAAGGTCACCGCCATCGGAGCTTTTACAAATGGAAAAAAGATGGATGCTCGCCATCAGTCCGGAGGGGATTTTGAGTGAACGCACACACGGTCCTGACGGTCTGACGGTCCATCTCACACACATCTAAGCAGTGAGTTTGGCTGATCGCCACTCAAACGCTCTATAACAGCAGCGCTACACGAGTTCTGAGAGTAGAAATCCCCTTCATTTTCTCCACAGTGGTACACCTACATCTACATACACACTCATCCAAGCCCTCCGTGTGGAGAGGTGGACTTGAGGATGGAACGGCTGTGAAAGTGTGCGCTCGATTCCACCTGATGATGCTGATGCAACAGGAAGAGCTTGATTGTGATCCCAGCAGAATCCGTCTGTTCCCTCCGGTCAGGGTGTTGTGTGGCATTTCCCAGTGTCCCGTTACATCAGCTCACAGATGCTGAGCTCTTCAGAATCGCAGCTCTGCTCCAGGAATAAACTCCACAGACACACTGAGATCTGGGCCTTAATGATGACTTCAATGAGCACAGCTCAAACCGAGCACATCATCGCCGGCCTTCATCGTTACTCATCCCAGCTGGAATGTTACGCTCAAAAAAATACTGGGTAAAAAACAACCTTTTTTGGGGTTGAAAATGGACAAACCCAGCTTAATGGATTGTCTTAACCCAGGGATTGGGTCAAACGTTTGCCCAACCTGCTGGGTAGTTTAATTGAACTCAACTGTCGTTTAAAAATGACTGTTTTGTGCAATAATGTGCAATTGTTTTTCACAACCTGTGTTATTGTAATGTTTCTTTGTATGTTTATAATTGTGTAAAGTTGTTGCCTCTTGGCCAGGACTCCCTTGAAAAAGAGGTTTTTAATCTCAGTGGGACTCTCCTGGTTAAATAAAAATTTTTTTTTTTCTTGTTTACTGTCTTTTGGAAAAATCAGTTGATTGATTCAATGGCTTCACTCGACTTGTTTGTGAATGAATAAGTGTTTTTAAACGACTCAGATGAGCGAATGATTCAATGACTCACTCATTAAAACAGTCACGATGAATTGAATGCAAGGAACTGTTATATATGTTTATAATACGTATCATTTATATGTGAATATAACACAAAGATGTTTAAAATGTAAAAAGAAATTGTTCTTTTAAGAATCGATCAAAATGGAAACAATGAATCTGTGTATGTGTATGCATAAATATTCAGGATGGAGCGATACAGATTTATGCTATATTAATCTTGAAATGCTTCAGATCCACTTGGAGCAAAAACACCATTTATTTTTCTGAAATAGCATTTCTAAACGGACTCCGCCTGTATGCTAATAAGGCACATGCCTGTTCCTTCATATTCCAACTGTATGCTAATTTATTTTCCCAATTATTCAGATGTGATTTAGTACAATGGGATTTGTGAGGTAATAACACTTCAAAGTGCAGAGATCTGGAGACTAAATCTCTGGTGTGACGCCGCGCAAACAGCGGCTTCAGATTTACAGCGCCTTGTCATCATCTAAATTGGCATACATTTCAGACGCCCGTATCAGCAAAGATTTGTCTTCGAGCTGACATTCTCACGCTGCACTTAAAAACAAATTAAGAGTCTCTACAGAAAGCGCTGGAAGACGACAGAAGCGCAGCAATTACCGCGGCCGGCTCATTTGGTGGCATCGAGTGGGTTCAGACACTGCTAACACTAATGACTCGCGCCACGCGGGTTAAAGAACACAACAACCACACTCACATCCTGTGAGGAGGAACACTGCAGCTCCTGTGATGATGATGGGCAAACACAGGGTTGAAACTCATGTATTTGTGTGATAGTTCTTATTTCTTAGTGTTTATTCTAAATGACTCATCCGTGAGCATCATTACTGTGTTAACTTCTTCTTCAATCAGCTCCTCTCCTCTGATGACGAGGGCGGGGCAACCTGTCACTCACAGGAGATCCACCAATAGCCAACCACCACCATCCAATCCACTCCCCACAGACACAATCAAGCCCCGCCCACATTTGTTCTAGCTCGAGGAGCGTTTCACCCTGATATACGACACTATAGACGAGAACGCAGACTGTAAAAGCTAAACCACATACACTACTACTAAAACACAGGCATGTGTGTTGTACATCATAAAACACAATGCTGGCATCTGTTTATTTGAAGTGGAGCTGAAAACTGGATAATTGAGCTTTTTTCCCCCCATTTTTGTTTTTGAAAATCTTCATGTCAGCGTCACAGTACGCTTTACATTTACATTTAGTCATTTAGCAGACGCTTTTATCCAAAGCGACTTACAAGTGAGGAAAACAAAACAAGCGATTCTTCATGAACATTAAACATACTTTACATCAATGACTCGTATTTATTCATGAGACTGCATGTCCTTATCCAATGGGAAGACGCTTCTCTTAATTATTCATGACGGCACGTACAGTTTTGGGTTACACTTTATTTTAAGGTGTCTTTGTTACACTGTAATTATACATTTAAGTACGGAGTAACACTAAGTAACTACATGTGGTTTAGGATCAGGGTTTGGTTTGGTTTAGGGTAAGTTGAATGTAACTATGCATCATTTCTAGATATTACTATAGTAAATACATGTAACGTATGTAACAATGACACTGTAAAATAAAGTGTTTCCAAATGTATAATATTTTCGTGTTGAATCGCAGCATGTATTTTTTTCTTTTAGGGAATCAGTGATGCTTTTAACTCAATGAGAGCGAATCAGAAGCGGAAGGTGACCTTTGAACCCGTGTTAATGGGCATCCCTGCACTAACGAAGCTCCCCGTCGCGGATCCATCTTGTTTATTCAGTTGCGTTCCATATGGTGTTCCGCTCCCCGCCGCCGCTCAACATTTCTGCCCGACGGGACGCTAATCACTTAACGCTTTCCTTCAAATCGCCTGCCACACGAGTCAAACTTAATGGATGTTGTCATGTAAAGTGTGATCAGTGTGGTGTGGGTTTAAACGGTCTATAGTGAGAGCGTCTGAAAACCCTTACCAGCGAATACCAGTCCCACACACTCACATCCACAAACATTAACACCAGAAACCACCAAAGAGCAAATATATGTGTGACACACCGCAGGACTGAGGAGTAACGAAACACAAGTGACTTAGTTTCGTATTTAAAACACAAGATTTGAGTGACTGTGTTTGATTTGAAATGGGTGGTGATCAGATTACAGTTCCATCTGAAAAGTGTTTTAGATGACCAAAGTGATTACTTTGAGTTTTAATGTCATTTAAACAGCGATTGGTGATTCTCTGACTCTGACCGTCTGAAAAAGACCAGTTCAGTTTCATGTTTTCCACTGTTTTCATGTTTATAATTCACTCGTCACTGCGACTTTTTCTCACTATTTGTTTTTTCCCTCACAATTCTGACTTCAGAATTGTGAGATTTAAACTTGTAATACTGACTTTTTCTTGCAATTGTGAATTTAGTATGTGAGTTTATATCTAATAATTCTGACTTTTCTCAATATTGTGAGTTTATATCTCATAATTCTGAGGGAAAAAGTCAGAATTGTGAGATAAAACCTTTTTTGTGTTTGTTTCACACTTATTAGTATTCTAAAGTATTTAGATGAAGTGACTAAACTTGAGTAATGTAACGAAACACGTTACGAATGACTTTTTAAAGCATGTATTTTGTAATCTGTAGTGAAATACGTTTTGAAAGTGACCCACCCAGCCCTGCCACACTGAAGCTTGACATTTAGAGGTTTGACCATCAACACTTGAGTTTGGAGCTGATAATCTGTTTGAGATGCAAACGCTGCTTGTATATTCAAACTGATTTCTATTTCTGCTGCTGACAAACTCATCACCCACGGGTTTCCTTCTAACTCATGCGATCCAGTGTTTTGTGGGATTGTGTGTACATTTTGTCAGACACTTGACTACATCTGTTCTGGGTCTCAGAGTGGTTTGTCTCCATCATATTTTCCATTACAAAGGAATGCAGCATTCAGGACGCATCATCTGGTTATTTCTCTGAAGCCTGACAGCGAGGTAAAGCCGCTTCCTCTTCATCCGACACGTTCAGACTGTCGCAGTCGTTTATGCACCTGGGACCGAAGGAGATTGAACCGCTTCCCAAACGCCGGCAACAGCCTATTTCCTTGCAAATGTCAGTCTCACAGTAAAACTAAGAGTGAGCCGAGAGAAAATGGGAAATAAATGTGGAATTGTGTAACTGAGGTCATTCACTAAATGACCAAAAAAGTCAAGGATTTCAGGATGGAGCGCCAGAACCCATCACAACCCAGCACATGCAGGAAAAGCAAGAAAATGTGAATAAAATTAATAAAAAAACTGAATGCTCTTGACTGTATTTTCCTCATTGTGCAGCTCCTCTCTTCCCAGTCTGTCAGTAACGCTCTGTTTACTTCCTGTCTCCTCCTTCTGAAAAGCACACTGTGCTCTGATTGGTCGGCTGGAGCGGTGAGTTGTGATTGGTGTTTGGGAATGCCCCGCCCCTCACCATAACTGCCAGTTTCAACACTACTGACTGACTCGAGCAGGCCCCGCCCCTTTATTCTGCGTAACTCCGAATGGCGTAAAAACAGCAAAAACGGTTTCTCTGATCGCTGCTGATGGCGTCTCTCCTCATGTTCTCTCAGACAGAAATCCCGAACAAAGCGAAGTTTCCTCCGCCGCCAGCATGAGAAAACGACAAATGACAGCAGAGACGCCGTTATCAATCCTGACACAGGAAGTAGATGCTGAAGGGCTTTCAGAGGAAACGCGTCACTTCAGATGAGAGACTCACAGAGATTCATTAGCATGAAAAGATTGTACAATGCAAACCATCTTAATGCTCAGTAAAATACGAGTTAGGGTTAGGATATATTGGAGCATGTTTTACATAACTCGTCTTTTCACCGGATGTAATCTCAGTCTCTGGTGTTTCAGCTCCAAATCCTCCACTGATCATCTATTATCGCTTGTCAAAAACACGCCGTCCCTTTAAATGCAAATGAGCTCCAGAAGAGGGCGGAGCTTCAACGGCTCGACAACAACAAAGCTGGAGAATCTCAGGCAGACAAAATGAGGAAAGCGTTCGAACGGATGGAGAGACTCGGGAAGACGTTTCTGAACGGTTCGTGGATAAACTGATGGAGTTGATCGGCTCGTCACTAGCGTGTGTCGTCACGCTCGTCTTTTCTCCTCGTTTGTGAAGCGGTCCGGCGTAAAATGACGCATCGACAACACTCGACCACAACAACTCTAGAGCGGCCCGACACGGCCCCGCCCCCTTGTCATGTGATGTCACTAACCCGGTAAGAAGCTCGTTGTAGTCTCTACCAGCCATTTGGAGTAATTCTTTCTATTTAAAAAGATATTTAAAAGAAAAGATCTCTTTTACATTGAACTTTGAGTGTCGCAGCTTTGCATTTCCGAGTGAGGATTGTTTCTACAGCAAGTTTTTCCGGCCTTTAAATGATCATTCATGGCCATGAACTCCATGAAGTTCAGTTTTACATGGAGACACTGAAGCTTCAGTTTAGTGGAGGTTTAAGAAAGATAAAGTTTTAGCAGATAATCTGTGTTTCATTCTTTGGAAACGGCCTCCAGCAATCTCAGGACAGAAGGAAGGACAAGGCAAAGTACACAAGCACCTTCCCGCTGCGCTTTCACTCGACGCGCGGCGATGATTCAGCGCTCATGCATATCTAACGCCGCTGGGCTACTTTAGTCACCGTCCCTGCAGACTCAATCCTCAGACCTTTCCATTTCTATTTTCTCTCTTTATTTTTTTCAAATGTTTTCTCTCTCTTTCCTTTCCATTTTTCCAGGCGTAAACACATCCATTTGAAGTTTAACCTGAACCCCTGCAGATAGAGCGAGTCTGCGCCGATAGACCTCGAGAAAGGCTCTTTTAAACACAACTTTCTGTGTTTTTGCAGGAGAGAAGCAGAAATGAAAGCCCCCGACCACCGTCCGCACAGCAGAGAAGAGCCGCGCAGCTCCTCGTTCACAGATAGAAGTCTGGGCGTTTGGCGCAGCGGTGTCTCCGCTCATGTGAACGCACGCTCTTCACACGGGACGAGTCAGAAATAACCAGAGACACTCAGTGTTCAGATTTTACTGCACTTAACCTCAGCGTTCAAATAAAACACACTTTATATATGCAGTATTATTATTGATCTGACAAAACTCGCACTGAACTGATCTGAATAAAGACTGCTGTCTTCTGTAGAGCTGCTTACAGCTTTTCAGTTTTAACATCCTCATTTGTTCATGCAGTCGGACACCATAATCCCTTTATAGCATCACATGTTGACTTGAACGGGTTTGTGTGACCAGCTGCAGGTTTGAAGCTCATTCCACATATTCGGGCTACATACATGAACCACAACTAATACGATAAACATTAAAAGGAGAATAACATGAATCCCACAGACTTGAGGGTGCAGGACACTTTTCATGCCGGACACGAAGAAAACACATTGAACACCCTAGCAACACCTTAGCAACCACCAGAACACTTTAACATCCACATAGCAACATCTTAACAGCCACCAGAACATATTAGCAAGCACATAGCAACACCCTAGCAACCACCCAAACACTAGCAACCACCAGAACATTTTAGCATCTGCATATCAACACCATAGCAACCACCCCAAACACTCTAGCAACCACCAGAATACTTTAATATCCACATAACAACACCTTGGCAACCACCAAAACACTTTAACAAGCACAAAGCAACACCCTAGCAACTCCCAGGACATTTTAGCAACCACATAGCAACACCCTAGCAACCACCAGGACATGTCCACACATTGACGCCCCGTCGTCAGGCAGGAGTTTTGCTCAGGAGAGTGTTCCAGCGCACTGATACATGATGTAGATGACATATTGAATTACGCAGGTGTCTGTGAGTTTATTCCGTCAGCGAGCCTCTATTAAACTCTGAAGCAGCACTTTGTCTGACAGTTGAGCGCGAGCTTTCTATTAGTATGTATGACTGATGATTGCCGAGGCGTATTGAGATGAGCGCTGGAGCCTGACGCGAGCTGTCAGCGCGTCAAACGCACTTCCGCAGATCCAGAGGTCACCTGCACACACACACACACACACACTCAATTCCACTGCCGTTCTACTGCATTTCTGTAAGCTTCTTGATTGTTGTGTTTAGTTTAATCATAGATGACTGTTATTATTTTACATTTACATTTCTCCGTTTGGCAGACGCTTTTATCCAAAGTGAGTCATCATTTTATTATACATTATCATTTTGATTGCGATTGTGTCGCATCAGCATTATAGACCAACAGGCCTCGAGTCACTGGAGGGAAAGGATCGCCTGGATTCCTGAAGCATTTCAGCCGAGAAAGACAGCAGAACTTACATTTAATTTGGGGGGAAAAAGCTTGATTCGTCGTTTTAAGATGATCTGATGTGTGTTTATGTGCATGAAGGATTATATGAGGTGGAGAAATATTAAGACGTAATGTGTTGACAGTTTAATTAAACGGTTGCAGGTGAAGCTCAGCTCTGCATGGCGAACATCTGCTGCTCGTCAGCCGTACGAACATCTGTCAGAGAGAGTCAGAGGAGCTGCTGAGCGTCAGTGAGCAACACCTTCAACACCACGTCCATTAAAGCCCCGCTGCAAAACATCCACACGACACGCCACAGCGTCGCATCAATATTTCAGAGCTCTTACAGATGGAATAAATGTTTGTCTGCCTTTAAATAGAGGCACAAAAACAACATGTGCTTCCTATTTCCAAAACTCTGACTCATTTCAGACTCAATGCTGTGAAAACAGTCGAAAACACCCTTTTACAGAAAACAAGCGGTTATATTAAATGAATCAAACGATATAACTTAAGATACTAAAAAGTTCATCAATAATCGCTTAGAATCTGCGCACACATATATTTAATATTTCAGATGTTCAATATAATAATATATTGTTAGAGTTTCATGTTCTATCTGTCTGTTTCCCCAGTCCTGTCTTCATCACGTGTTCCTTGTTTTGAGTTTCAGTTCGTCATCGTCTCATTATTAGTCTGTCGTCCGTCACCTGTGCCCTCCTCGTTATCCTCTCGTGCTCCTCTGTATATATTCCCTCTGTCAGTCCAGTGATGGTCAGTCGCTAAAGTTTCGTGGAGATGTTATGTTCATGTTCGTGTCCTGCATTCCTGCCCTGATTCCGTTCAGCAATAAATTGTTGGAAGTTTATATACCGTCTTCGAGTCGTAATCTACATATATATTTTTATAGTTGTAATATATTTTATATTATCTATATATATATATATATACTATAATATAATAATATGTATATACTATTCATATCCCTTACAGTTTATTATGGCTATTATATACACAGTATATATATATATATAATATTTTATATGATATGGTTAATATAATATATATTTTAATAACAGTACTTAATATATTAAAATATAAATGTATATTTTTTCTATTTCTATATATTTCATACAATAAATATACAATATTTAAATACATATCTAATAATAATATAATAATCATAATATACTGAATGCACAACATATTTATTAATAGTTAAATACATATTTATAAATCTCAATAAATACCCACATTTCAGGATTTCAGGATTTCAGTATTATTTATAAATTAAACATTATGATACGTCAAAGCTGGAGTCTCACAAAAACGGACTCGACCTCAACTCGACTTCTCTCTGAAAACAAAGACGCTTTATCAAGGCAAAACAGTGCGATTGATTTTCCTCGCGATGTCGAGGCACAGAACTGCAGCCGCTCAGTCAAACTCTGACCTCTGACCTCCCAGCTCCCGCCTTTGAGCCGAATTAAAGAGGGCAGCGCTGCTGTTTGACCGAAGGCCGTTGCTCTGCTTCATTACGTTACTTCAAAAGCCACGCAGAAGACGCTTCCGGCTCGACCTCTGACCTGTGATGAACACCGGACGGACGCATTCATTAATAAAGCGATGGTTTTGCACGGCTCCTCTGGGAGGTTTCGTGAGGCTCTCTGAATCCCCAGGTATGCCGCACGCACCCATTAATAGACGTTAATTAGACTCTAATTTAATTACGGAGTCTGATTGCTGTTGGTGACTCATTTCCAAACTTTCCTCCTCTGATCCCATTACCATTTAGAGTAGAGAGCGCCGGCGGATCGTGGCGAGGCCGTTCCCTCTCTCTCTTCCTCTCTCCTCAGCCGAGACAAATGCGCTTCCTCTTGTTACAATTAATTTGCTTCTTGTTCTGCGCGAGGCCTCGGCGAAGGATTTAATTAAGGCCTCGCGCTCCATCAGCGGCGGAGCTAAACGAGAGAGAGAGAGCGAGCGCCGGTTCGTGACGGGTCTGACCGCAGACTCTGAAGACGGAGGATTTAAACGTTTGATCCGTCCGTTCACATCTCGTTACTTTTGTAACAGTTTGAGAACGAGAAATACGACACCATGAGATTTAATTAATAGCTACACTGGAAAAAAAAAAATGTTTTACTATTTAAGAAAATACAATTTCAGTTTGTCTACTTCAAAATTCAATGTCATTGTTTGCGAAAGGAGCGGAAATTAATCCTGCGGCAAATCTTTTTCGACCACTAAGATTCAATGAATCGGTATTTCAACAATTCCTTTAAGTGAACGAATCATTCTGATTCATTATGGTGTTGAACACCACTGAAGTCTCTTAGAAGATTTGATCTGATAGTAAAGCATAATAAGACTCGTTTTGCTCGTGAATGAATCTGTGCATTTTTAACAAATAAATTCAATGACTCGTAACAGGAACGATGCTCGTTTGTCGAGATCTGCTGGAATAAATATGAAACTGGCCACCGAAGTGGTTCACAAAAAAGATTCTTGCAGATTTTCAAACAATCAGCATCATATGATTCATTCACTTAAAAGAACTCATGTCGTGATACTCTGTTTATCGTTCCGTTCCCATGAATCCTTTCCTGAGTGAATGAATCATTCTGAATGAGAGGCAGTTCATTCATTATGATTCACTGATTCACAGCAGAACGAAACTGTTTTCATTGAAAAATCACCACTGGAATGAATCAAAATTTAAAGTCTGGCCCCTGATTAGGACAGAGTGAGTCAAACTAACCGAGTTCTTCCTTTTCTGTTCTTCAGTTGAATGATCAGGTCTTGTAACTCATAAACGAACTGATTTCACTGACGATAATGTGAATCCAGAGCGCCGCAGTGTCTGTGTCCAAATACAGAGAGAGTTATAAACGCTGAAGATCTTTGGCATATCGGCGGATCTGATCAACAGACTCCCGGATCCTACTCTAATCCTGGCGGAGGCTCTGAATCCCGTCACAAACATTCCCGCTCCGTGAATGTCACGTTTGAACCGCTGAAGAAATCCCTCAACGTCTGTAAACAAGATTAAATCTCATATTTGTCAGCCGCGTTTTCTAAAAATAAACGGCATTAATTCACGTCTGCTTCAGGTTAACTAATGCTGATCCGCGACTGACATGGGAAGTTCTAACGGTGAATGTGATCTAATGGGCCTGAACTAACAACGAGCAGAAGTCACTGTTAGCGGCTGGGATTCACTGTTGCACACATGACTGATGAAATAAAACATCTGCGTCATGAATGTGTGAATGTCCTTCATCAGAAACTACAACATGAACAAACACACAGTCTTCAGAGCGTCAAACTGTTCCTCACGTCTCACCTCAAAATAAAACTGTGTTTACATAATATATGTGTGTTTATGTATAGAGAAATACACACACATGCATGTGTATGTTTAAGAAAATAAATATTTTGAGTTTGAGTGTGTGTCTGAGTGTGTGTGTGACTGTGTGTGTGTGTGAGTGTGTTTGCACGTGTGTGTGTGAGTGTGAATGTGTTTGAGTGTGTGTGTGTGTGAGTGTGTTTGTGTGTGTGTGCGTGTGTGTGTGTGAGTGTGTTTGCACGTGTGTGTGTGAGTGTGAATGTGTTTGAGTGTGTGTGTGTGTTTATGTATAGAGAAATACACACACATGCATGTGTATGTTTAAGAAAATAAATATTTTGAGTTTGAGTGTGTGTCTGAGTGTGTGTGTGACTGTGTGTGTGTGTGTGTGTGAGTGTGTTTGAGTGTGTGTGTGTGTGAGTGTGAATGTGTTTGAGTGTGTGTGAGTGTGAGTGTGTTTGCGTGTGTGTGTGTATGTATGAGTGTGTGTGTGTTTGAGTGTGTGTTTGCGTGTGTGTGTGTGAGTGTGTGTTTGTGTGACTGTGTGTGTGTGTGAGTGTGTTTGCACGTGTGTGTGTGAGTGTGAATGTGTTTGAGTGTGTGTGTGTGTGAGTGTGTTTGAGTGTGTGTGTGAGTGTGAATGTGTTTGTGTGTGTGTGAGTGTGTTTGTGTGTGTGTGTGTGTGTGTGAGTGTGTGTGTGTGTGAGTGTGTTTGAGTGTGTGTGTGTGTGTGAGTGTGTTTGTGTGTGTGCGTGTGTGTGTGTGAGTGTGTTTGCACGTGTGTGTGTGAGTGTGAATGTGTTTGAGTGTGTGTGTGTGTTTATGTATAGAGAAATACACACACATGCATGTGTATGTTTAAGAAAATAAATATTTTGAGTTTGAGTGTGTGTCTGAGTGTGTGTGTGACTGTGTGTGTGTGTGTGTGTGTGAGTGTGTTTGAGTGTGTGTGTGTGTGAGTGTGAATGTGTTTGAGTGTGTGTGAGTGTGAGTGTGTTTGCGTGTGTGTGTGTATGTATGAGTGTGTGTGTGTTTGAGTGTGTGTTTGCGTGTGTGTGTGTGAGTGTGTGTTTGTGTGACTGTGTGTGTGTGTGAGTGTGTTTGCACGTGTGTGTGTGAGTGTGAATGTGTTTGAGTGTGTGTGTGTGTGTGAGTGTGTTTGAGTGTGTGTGTGAGTGTGAATGTGTTTGTGTGTGTGTGAGTGTGTTTGTGTGTGTGTGTGTGTGTGTGAGTGTGTGTGTGTGTGAGTGTGTTTGAGTGTGTGTGTGTGTGAGTGTGAATGTGTTTGAGTGTGTGTGAGTGTGAGTGTGTTTGCGTGTGTGTGTGTATGTATGAGTGTGTGTGTGTGTGTGTGTGTTTGCGTGTGTGTGTGTGAGTGTGTGTTTGTGTGACTGTGTGTGTGTGTGAGTGTGTTTGCACGTGTGTGTGTGAGTGTGAATGTGTTTGAGTGTGTGTGTGTGTTTATGTATAGAGAAATACACACACATGCATGTGTATGTTTAAGAAAATAAATATTTTGAGTTTGAGTGTGTGTCTGAGTGTGTGTGTGACTGTGTGTGTGTGTGTGTGTGTGAGTGTGTTTGAGTGTGTGTGTGTGTGAGTGTGAATGTGTTTGAGTGTGTGTGAGTGTGAGTGTGTTTGCGTGTGTGTGTGTATGTATGAGTGTGTGTGTGTTTGAGTGTGTGTTTGCGTGTGTGTGTGTGAGTGTGTGTTTGTGTGACTGTGTGTGTGTGTGAGTGTGTTTGCACGTGTGTGTGTGAGTGTGAATGTGTTTGAGTGTGTGTGTGTGTGAGTGTGTTTGAGTGTGTGTGTGAGTGTGAATGTGTTTTGTGTGTGTGTGAGTGTGTTTGTGTGTGTGTGTGTGTGTGAGTGTGTGTGTGTGTGAGTGTGTTTGAGTGTGTGTGTGTGTGAGTGTGAATGTGTTTGAGTGTGTGTGAGTGTGAGTGTGTTTGCGTGTGTGTGTGTATGTATGAGTGTGTGTGTGTGTGTGTGTGTGTGTTTGCGTGTGTGTGTGTGAGTGTGTGTTTGTGTGACTGTGTGTGTGTGTGAGTGTGTTTGCACGTGTGTGTGTGAGTGTGTGTGTGTGTGAGTGTGTTTGAGTGTGTGTGTGAGTGTGAATGTGTTTGTGTGTGTGTATGTATGAGTGTGTGTGTGTGTGTGTGAGTGTGAATGTGTTTGTGTGTGTGTGAGTGTGTTTGTGTGTGTGCGTGTGTGTGTGTGAAACACACGTTGATGATGGACATGCGCTCAGACTCATGCACGAACGAAGGAAACAGAACCGAGATAAAACATGGAGGGAAATGATCAGAACGGGAGGCGACGCACGAATGCAAGCGCTGGACGGTTTGCATCGGTGCGTCTGACGGGTCGGAGGAGGCCCGGCTCTCCCTGCGCCTGCGGAGGCGGCGGGAAAACTGGATTCCTGCTACTCGTAATGATGCTTGTTGAACTCTAAGGGAATTTTTCATCATGTCAGGGAATCAGCGAGCGATCGGATCCTCCCCTTCAAACCGCAGCAGCAAAGAGAATTTCCTCCAGAGAGAAATTAACATATTTCCAGCGTTTGCTGTGATGAATGATTCAAAAAGGCAAAAATGGAGGCGAGTTTATCAATGCCAGGGTCGGGTTTTAGCATCCATCATTAAAAGCGTGACGGGCGGTCCCGGGCCGAGGCCGGAAGACCCGGTCCTGCCGGCGGGAGCTCCGGCTGGAGTTTGAAGGGAGGGAGGAAGTCACTGGGAATCATGCATGGAATATCAAAAGAGGCGTGGAAGAGAAAGAACTGCAACTAGTTGTCACAAAGTGGTTACTTACAGGTAGTAAGTGTAGGAGTGATAGGATCTTCTGCCGAGTGGGGTGGAAGGGCAAAAGCAGTGGTGGAAGGGGTGGAGGGGGGAATGAAAATGGAAGGAAAGAAAAAGTAAAAATATTAATGTCTGAAAATATAGAAAAATGAACAAAACCTGATATGGTGACACATGTGACGACTGTGTGTGTGTGTGTGTGTGTGTGTGTGTGTGTGTGTGTGTGAGTGTGTGTGTGTGTGAGGCGGAGCCTAGAGTGTGGGCGTGGCATCTGTTAATATCTCGTTAGGAGCGGAAACCACATATTAATGACAAGCGAACGATAACGAGGCTGTTGCTGTGCAATTCCTGTGTAAATCTTTCAAAAAAGCAAGTATTATTCGTTCGTTAAACCAACATTTCAGCCATCAGATATTATGAATCATAATTAATACCTGGAGAAATGCTGATGGCAGAAACGGTGGATTAATATTTGCTTTTCTATAACTTGCATCTCAACATGAATGTGTACATAAAACCATTTGAACATTTACACACACGCATTATTAAGCAGACTGTGCTTCGTTTTTAATCTCATCACTTACATCGTTCATATTTCATAATTGTCTTTATTCCAGACTTGTGTTATTTTATGCCAGAATGTCATTTCATTTCGTATTTTAGATATAATTGACTTTTTACTTGTCATTATGACTTGTTATCTCATAATTATGACATTTTATCTTATAATTAAGAATTTTTATGCCAAAATATTGACTTCAATTTAAATATTTTTTATTTAGTAGGCTATAATTATGACTTTATCTCAATTATGAATTTGTTTGCATAATTCTGACTTTTTTTATCTCCTAATTACGAAATTTCTATGCCAAAATAATTTTTTTTTTCATTTTTTTATTTAATAGGCTATAATTATGACTTTTTATCTCATAATTATGAAATTTTTATACCAACTTATTGACTAATATCATATTTTTTCATTTAGTAGGCCATAGTTATGACTTTTTTTTATCTCATAATTATGAAATTTCTATGCCAAAATGTTTAATTTTCTTCATATTTTTTATTTAATAGGCTATAATTATGACTTTTTATCTCATTATTATGAAATTTCTATGCCAAAATATTGACTAATATCATATTTTTTCATTTAGTAGGCCATAGTTATGACTTTTTATCTCACAGTTATGACTTTTTATACCCACATATTGACTAATATCATATTTGTTTTATTTAGTAGGTCATAGTTATGACTTTTTTATCTCATTATTATGAAATTTCTATGCCAAAATGTTTAATTTTCTTCATAATTTTTATTTACTTGGCTATAATTATGACTTTTTATCTCATTATTATGAAATTTCTATGCCAAAATATTGACTAATATCATATTTGTTTTATTTAGTAGGTCATAGTTATGACTTTTTTATCTCATTATTATGAAATTTCTATGCCAAAATGTTTAATTTTCTTCATAATTTTTATTTACTTGGCTATAATTATGACTTTTTATCTCATTATTATGAAATTTCTATGCCAAAATATTGACTAATATCATATTTGTTTTATTTAGTAGGTCATAGTTATGACTTTTTTATCTCATTATTATGAAATTTCTATGCCAAAATGTTTAATTTTCTTCATAATTTTTATTTACTTGGCTATAATTATGACTTTTTATCTCATAATTATGAAATTTCTATGCCAAAATGTTTAATTTTCTACATATTTTTTATTTACTAGGCTATAATTATGACTTTTTATCTCACAGTTATGACTTTTTATACCCACATATTGACTAATATCATATTTGTTTTATTTAGTAGGTCATAGTTATGACTTTTTTATCTCATTATTATGAAATTTCTATGCCAAAATATTTTTTTTTCATATTTTTTATTTACTAGGCTATAATTATGACTTTTTATCTCACAGTTATGACTTTTTATACCCACATATTGACTAATATCCAATTTTTTCATTTAGTAGGTCATAGTTATGATTGTTTTATCTCATTATTATGAAATTTCTATGCCAAAATGTTTAATTTTCTTCATATTTTTTATTTACTTGGCTATAATTATGACTTTTTATCTCACAGTTATGACTTTTTATACCCACATATTGACTAATATCATATTTGTTTTATTTAGTAGGTCATAGTTATGACTTTTTTATCTCATTATTATGAAATTTCTATGCCAAAATATTTTTTTTTCATAATTTTTATTTACTTGGCTATAATTATGACTTTTTATCTCACAGTTATGACTTTTTATACCCACATATTGACTAATATCCAATTTTTTCATTTAGTAGGCCATAATTATGACTTTTTATCTCACAGTTATGACTTTTTATACCCACATATTGACTAATATCATATTTGTTTTATTTAGTAGGTCATAGTTATGACTTTTTTATCTCATTATTATGAAATTTCTATGCCAAAATGTTTAATTTTCTTCATAATTTTTATTTACTTGGCTATAATTATGACTTTTTATCTCATTATTATGAAATTTCTATGCCAAAATGTTAAATTTTCTTCATAATTTTTATTTACTTGGCTATAATTATGACTTTTTATCTCATAATTATGAAATTTCTATGCCAAAATGTTTAATTTTCTACATATTTTTTATTTACTAGGCTATAATTATGACTTTTTATCTCACAGTTATGACTTTTTATACCCACATATTGACTAATATCATATTTGTTTTATTTAGTAGGTCATAGTTATGACTTTTTTATCTCATTATTATGAAATTTCTATGCCAAAATATTTAATTTTCTTCATATTTTTTATTTACTAGGCTATAATTATGACTTTTTATCTCACAGTTATGACTTTTTATACCCACATATTGACTAATATCATATTTGTTTTATTTAGTAGGTCATAGTTATGACTTTTTTATCTCATTATTATGAAATTTCTATGCCAAAATATTTTTTTTTTCATATTTTTTTTTACTAGGCTATAATTATGACTTTTTATCTCACAGTTATGACTTTTTATACCCACATATTGACTAATATCCAATTTTTTCATTTAGTAGGTCATAGTTATGATTGTTTTATCTCATTATTATGAAATTTCTATGCCAAAATGTTTAATTTTCTTCATAATTTTTATTTACTTGGCTATAATTATGACTTTTTATCTCATAATTATGAAATTTCTATGCCAAAATGTTTAATTTTCTACATATTTTTTATTTAATAGGCTATAATTATGACTTTTTATCTCATTATTATGAAATTTCTATGCCAAAATATTTAATTTTCTTCATATTTTTTATTTACTAGGCTATAATTATGACTTTTTATCTCACAGTTATGACTTTTTATACCCACATATTGACTAATATCATATTTGTTTTATTTAGTAGGTCATAGTTATGACTTTTTTATCTCATTATTATGAAATTTCTATGCCAAAATATTTAATTTTCTTCATAATTTTTATTTACTTGGCTATAATTATGACTTTTTAACTCATAATTATGAAATTTCTATGCCAAAATGTTTAATTTTCTACATATTTTTTATTTAATAGGCTATAATTATGACTTTTTATCTCATTATTATGAAATTTCTATGCCAAAATATTTAATTTTCTTCATATTTTTTATTTACTAGGCTATAATTATGACTTTTTATCTCACAGTTATGACTTTTTATACCCACATATTGACTAATATCCAATTTTTTCATTTAGTAGGTCATAGTTATGATTGTTTTATCTGCACTACGTTTTGATGCAATATTTCCATCCCAGTTTTCTTATGAAGAGTTTACACACAGTTTCCAGTGCGGCGGAGCTGTTGTGCGGTGGTCAGAAGCGGTCAGAGAGGACAGGACAGAGGGAGACGGCGGCTGGACGGGGCAGTTCTGGCTCGGACCGTGTGACCGTCTCTCTGAAGAGCGACTCCATTACTGATGTCAGTGGATACGGATCCCATCAAATTACCCGGAGATTTAACACGCGACGCCAAGGTCGTTACGCGCAGATCGCCGGGGCCGACGCATACAAACGATCTGACGGAAATCGGCCCGTCAGCAAAACGAAGGCATCCCTCTTCAAATGTTTGGCCATTTTGAAGCTCAACAGCAAAATCAATAGAGACAAATACCCTTATTCTGAGAGCGTAATGACTCTCATTAAAACATATTTACTCAGCCCTGCCTTCGATTTACATCTGAAACCACTGGAGCCGGCTCTGAATCTCAAGCAGAGACGTCGGTCGGGGTGTTTGCTCGTGCTGAACTCCAGCCGAGGACGGGGTGTAACGTAAACTCGCCCTCGGCGTCTCTTTGAAAAAAACGCTTTCATCAATTTTTCTCTCTTATCTTGCTTTTCTTTCACTCTTTTTCTCCTTCTGCACAAGATAAGCTTGCAAAATATTTGTGCCGTTTCCCGTCACCGGGTCATTAAAGCGCCGCCGTTTGTTGGAGAGGAAAAAAAATTAATATTTCATCAGGCAGCATGTATTGGCGCCACAAAGCGTGTAATGGTGCTTATCAGAGCGATCCGATCAATTATTCTGTGTTCGGGTGACACAAGAGCGAACAGAGAACTGGACCGGGAAGCTGAAGTGCGTCCAACTCTCAATCCAATCAAAACGCTCTCAACCAATGGCGTGGGTTCGGGGGCGGGGCTATCTGCATGACTGACAGACGGCGGGAGTCGAGTTTCTTGAGAATTTCAGCTTGGTCTGATAATTTCGACTTTTTATCGGAATTATTACTTAGTATGTCATAATCTTGACTTTCTTTCCCATAATTATGGCTCTTTATCATCATTATGATTAGGATATCAATTAAATTTTTAATCTCATAATTTCAACTTTGTCACAATTTCTGTCTTCACTTTTATTTTATCATTTTGAATTATAAGGCATAATTTTGACTTTTCACTCGTAATTATGACTTGGTATATCCTAATTGATATATTTTGATCTCGTAATCATGATGTTTTATGCCAAAATATCGACTTTCATTTAGTGACTTTCATTTATCTAATGATTATGACTTTGTGGATCACAATTTTTGATTTTTTTTAACTCCTAATACTGACTTTTAACTCATAATTTTGACTTTTGTGCCAAATTACTGACTTTTATTTCATAATTTATTTCATGACTTTGTATCTCACAATTATGACTTGGTACGTGGTAATTTAGATTTTTTTTCTCATAATTGTCTCATAATTATAAGCCAATTTTATGCCAAAGTACTGAATTTTATTTATTAGGCCATAATTTTGTACTTTTTTCCCTCATAATTATGACTTTTTATCTCATAATTATGCATCATACTTTGGATCTTATTGGTTTTTGTGGCAAAATACTGACTTTTACTTCATCATTTAGATTTTGCATGCCATAATTATGACTTTTTATCTCATGATAAGGATTTACCAAAGCATGAGTTTTTCCGTTTGTGGTGAGAATGTGCTTCCGCACGAAACGAGCGACTCGGGAAGTAAATCTTGAGATGGTTTTTGGAACACGTGAATCTGGTCATCAGTTCCACGTTCAAACGCGTTCTCGCATCTCGCAGTTTGGATCAAAACCTCCTCGACCAATGAGGCGAGTTTGGGGCGGGGCTATCCGCATGACTGACAGGTGCGTGAAGGACACACTTCAGCTTTAAAGGAGCTCGACACGATCCGTTCATGTGAATGACTGCTGAAGGGAAGGAAGCTCTCTTACCGTTTCTTCATGACCAGCACCACGCCGAGGAAGATGATGACGAAGAGCAGGATGCCAGCGATGACGCCGGCGATCTTCACCGTGTGATCCGTCTGCTTCTCGGGCTCCACCGCGTCGGGCTTCCGGGTGGCGGCACCTGGAATGGGAAGTGCAGACGATCGTTGCTGAAATGAACCACTGTGATTGGATGAAAATACATCATGTGACGCACAGATGTTCAGGACGAAACGGCAGGACGTGAACGACCGTTAGTAAAACAGATTAGTGGACGATGATTGAAATGACCGGCTGCTTTTCTCATGTCTACAGAGGGATTTCCAGCTCTAAATGAGAGTGTGCATGGCTCCCTCCGTCACGGTCAGCTGTTGCCGTGGAGACGGAGGACGGGCTGGCGCTTGGGTTCGAGGTGACGAGACACCATCATTACAAGAGCCAGAATTCTGACATGAAGGCCCGGTTTCACAGACATGGATCAGGTACAATGAGGATGTTTCAGCATCTTTTATAAACTTGAGTGTTGTGAATCTTGAGACAAAACAACGACACGGACTTTTTTCAGATGTTTCAGCACACGTTACTTTCATCTTGATCCTTCTCTGTGAAACTTATGAAATTCAAATCTCACTTTTAATCCTTTTTACATCATTATCTCATAATTTTGACGTTTTACGTTTTATAATTTCAATTTTATCAAATAATTATGACATAAATGTTATGGACTACATTCTAATAATTATGACTTTTTAATCTCATAATTTTGATTGATCTCATAAATATTATGTACCACCATTATAATGACTTTTTAATCTCAAAATTTGACTTTTGTCTCATAATTATAATTTAGTACTTCATAATTTTGACTTTTATCTCATAACTTTGTCAACTTTTTATCTTGCAATTGTTGCTTATTATCTCATAATTCTGACTTTTTAATCTTATAATTCTGACTTTTTAATCTTATAATTCTGACTTTTTAATCTTATAATTCTGACTTTTTAATCTTATAATTCTGACTTTTTTCTCATAATTCTGATTTTTTAATCTTATAATTCTGACTTTTTTCTCATAATTCTGACTTTTTAATCTAATAATTCTGACTTTTTTCTCATAATTCTGACTTTTTAATCTTATAATTCTGACTTTTTTCTCATAATTCTGACTTTTTAATCTTATAATTCTGACTTTTTTCTCATAATTCTGACTTTTTAATCTTATAATTCTGACTTTTTTCTCATAATTCTGACTTTTTAATCTAATAATTCTGACTTTTTTCTCATAATTCTGACTTTTTAATCTTATAATTCTGACTTTTTAATCTTATAATTCTGACTTTTTAATCTTATAATTCTGACTTTTTAATCTTATAATTCTGACTTTTTTCTCATAATTCTGATTTTTTAATCTTATAATTCTGACTTTTTTCTCATAATTCTGACTTTTTAATCTAATAATTCTGACTTTTTTCTCATAATTCTGACTTTTTAATCTTATAATTCTGACTTTTTTCTCATAATTCTGACTTTTTAATCTTATAATTCTGACTTTTTTCTCATAATTCTGACTTTTTAATCTTATAATTCTGACTTTTTTCTCATAATTCTGACTTTTTAATCTAATAATTCTGACTTTTTTCTCATAATTCTGACTTTTTAATCTTATAATTCTGACTTTTTTCTCATAATTCTGACTTTTTAATCTTATAATTCTGACTTTTTAATCTTATAATTCTGACTTTTTAATCTTATAATTCTGACTTTTTTCTCATAATTCTGACTTTTTAATCTAATAATTCTGACTTTTTTCTCATAATTCTGACTTTTTAATCTTATAATTCTGACTTTTTAATCTTATAATTCTGACTTTTTTCTCATAATTCTGACTTTTTAATCTAATAATTCTGACTTTTTTCTCATAATTCTGACTTTTTAATCTAATAATTCTGACTTTTTTCTCATAATTCTGACTTTTTAATCTTATAATTCTGACTTTTTTCTCATAATTCTGACTTTTTTCTCATAATTCTGACTTTTTAATCTTATAATTCTGACTTTTTAATCTTATAATTCTGACTTTTTTCTCATAATTCTGACTTTTTAATCTAATAATTCTGACTTTTTTCTCATAATTCTGACTTTTTAATCTTAGAATTCTGACTTTTTTCTCATAATTCTGACTTTTTAATCTTAGAATTCTGACTTTTTTCTCATAATTCTGACTTTTTAATCTTAGAATTCTGACTTTTTTCTCATAATTCTGACTTTTTAATCTCATAATTCTGACTTTTTAATCTAATAATTCTGACTTTTTTCTCATAATTCTGACTTTTTAATCTAATAATTCTGACTTTTTTCTCATAATTCTGACTTTTTAATCTTATAATTCTGATTTTTTTCTCATAATTCTGACTTTTTAATCTTATAATTGTGATTATTTTCTCATAATTCTGACTTTTTAATCTTAGAATTCTGACTTTTTTCTCATAATTCTGACTTTTTAATCTTATAATTCTGACTTTTTAATCTTAGAATTCTGACTTTTTTCTCATAATTCTGACTTTTTAATCTCATAATTCTGACTTTTTAATCTTAGAATTCTGACTTTTTTCTCATAATTCTGACTTTTTAATCTCATAATTCTGACTTTTTAATCTAATAATTCTGACTTTTTTCTCATAATTCTGACTTTTTAATCTAATAATTCTGACTTTTTTCTCATAATTCTGACTTTTTAATCTTATAATTCTGATTTTTTTCTCATAATTCTGACTTTTTAATCTTATAATTCTGACTTTTTTCTCATAATTCTGACTTTTTCATCTTATAATTCTGACTTTTTTCTCATAATTCTGACTTTTTTCTCATAATTCTGACTTTTTAATCTTAGAATTCTGACTTTTTTCTCATAATTCTGACTTTTTTCTCATAATTCTGACTTTTTAATCTAATAATTCTGACTTTTTTCTCATAATTCTGACTTTTTAATCTTATAATTCTGACTTTTTTCTCATAATTCTGACTTTTTAATCTAATAATTCTGACTTTTTTCTCATAATTCTGACTTTTTAATCTTATAATTCTGACTTTTTTCTCATAATTCTGACTTTTTAATCTTATAATTCTGACTTTTTAATCTTATAATTCTGACTTTTTAATCTCATAATTCTGACTTTTTAATCTTAGAATTCTGACTTTTTTCTCATAATTCTGACTTTTTAATCTCATAATTCTGACTTTTTAATCTAATAATTCTGACTTTTTTCTCATAATTCTGACTTTTTAATCTAATAATTCTGACTTTTTTCTCATAATTCTGACTTTTTAATCTTATAATTCTGATTTTTTTCTCATAATTCTGACTTTTTAATCTTATAATTCTGACTTTTTTCTCATAATTCTGACTTTTTCATCTTATAATTCTGACTTTTTTCTCATAATTCTGACTTTTTTCTCATAATTCTGACTTTTTAATCTTAGAATTCTGACTTTTTTCTCATAATTCTGACTTTTTTCTCATAATTCTGACTTTTTAATCTAATAATTCTGACTTTTTTCTCATAATTCTGACTTTTTAATCTTATAATTCTGACTTTTTTCTCATAATTCTGACTTTTTAATCTAATAATTCTGACTTTTTTCTCATAATTCTGACTTTTTAATCTTATAATTCTGACTTTTTTCTCATAATTCTGACTTTTTAATCTTATAATTCTGACTTTTTAATCTTATAATTCTGACTTTTTAATCTTATAATTCTGACTTTTTTCTCATAATTCTGACTTTTTAATCTAATAATTCTGACTTTTTTCTCATAATTCTGACTTTTTAATCTTATAATTCTGACTTTTTTCTCATAATTCTGACTTTTTAATCTTATAATTCTGACTTTTTAATCTTATAATTCTGACTTTTTTCTCATAATTCTGACTTTTTAATCTAATAATTCTGACTTTTTTCTCATAATTCTGACTTTTTAATCTTAGAATTCTGACTTTTTTCTCATAATTCTGACTTTTTAATCTTAGAATTCTGACTTTTTTCTCATAATTCTGACTTTTTAATCTCATAATTCTGACTTTTTAATCTAATAATTCTGACTTTTTTCTCATAATTCTGACTTTTTAATCTAATAATTCTGACTTTTTTCTCATAATTCTGACTTTTTAATCTTATAATTCTGATTTTTTTCTCATAATTCTGACTTTTTAATCTTATAATTCTGATTTTTTTCTCATAATTCTGACTTTTTAATCTTAGAATTCTGACTTTTTTCTCATAATTCTGACTTTTTAATCTTATAATTCTGACTTTTTTCTCATAATTCTGACTTTTTAATCTTATAATTCTGACTTTTTTCTCATAATTCTGACTTTTTAATCTAATAATTCTGACTTTTTTCTCATAATTCTGACTTTTTAATCTTATAATTCTGACTTTTTTCTCATAATTCTGACTTTTTAATCTTATAATTCTGACTTTTTAATCTTATAATTCTGACTTTTTTCTCATAATTCTGACTTTTTAATCTAATAATTCTGACTTTTTTCTCATAATTCTGACTTTTTAATCTTATAATTCTGACTTTTTTCTCATAATTCTGACTTTTTAATCTTATAATTCTGACTTTTTAATCTTATAATTCTGACTTTTTTCTCATAATTCTGACTTTTTAATCTAATAATTCTGACTTTTTTCTCATAATTCTGACTTTTTAATCTAATAATTCTGACTTTTTTCTCATAATTCTGACTTTTTAATCTTATAATTCTGATTTTTTTCTCATAATTCTGACTTTTTAATCTTATAATTCTGATTTTTTTCTCATAATTCTGACTTTTTAATCTTAGAATTCTGACTTTTTTCTCATAATTCTGACTTTTTAATCTTATAATTCTGACTTTTTAATCTTAGAATTCTGACTTTTTTCTCATAATTCTGACTTTTTAATCTCATAATTCTGACTTTTTAATCTAATAATTCTGACTTTTTTCTCATAATTCTGACTTTTTAATCTAATAATTCTGACTTTTTTCTCATAATTCTGACTTTTTAATCTTATAATTCTGATTTTTTTCTCATAATTCTGACTTTTTAATCTTATAATTCTGATTTTTTTCTCATAATTCTGACTTTTTAATCTTATAATTCTGACTTTTTTCTCATAATTCTGACTTTTTCATCTTATAATTCTGACTTTTTTCTCATAATTCTGACTTTTTTCTCATAATTCTGACTTTTTAATCTTAGAATTCTGACTTTTTTCTCATAATTCTGACTTTTTTCTCATAATTCTGACTTTTTAATCTAATAATTCTGACTTTTTTCTCATAATTCTGACTTTTTAATCTTAGAATTCTGACTTTTTTCTCATAATTCTGACTTTTTAATCTTATAATTCTGATTTTTTTCTCATAATTCTGACTTTTTAATCTTATAATTCTGACTTTTTTCTCATAATTCTGACTTTTTAATCTTATAATTCTGACTTTTTTCTCATAATTCTGACTTTTTAATCTTATAATTCTGACTTTTTTCTCATAATTTTATGGCTTTTTAGGCCATAATTGTAAATGATCTCATAAATGTGACTTTTTAATCTCATGATTATGATTCGCAAGATGAGATTCTGGAACGTGTTCGCAGGTAAAAACACCCCGAACTGGTCTGCAGTATAAATGCTGTGGGGTGAATCTTTGTTATGGTCATCCCGGAGCGTCCGAACCAGGTGACCAGAGGTCAAACCGTTCTGATGACCTCTCTCGCCGATTCGACGACTGAACGGGACGGTTATCCGGAGGAATCCGTCATCGGGTTTCGGTGGAAAACGTCATCACAGCGAATCACTTCAGCATAAAAGATCCGCAGTGAAGCGATTCGCGGTGAGATCCTGCGGAGGCCGTTTCTCAGACACACTGAATATTGAGGAGCGAGGCGGGAAGAGCTCGTCACGCCGCGGACGCCGCGCTCTCCGGTCAGCGGTTTCCGGGGTCACGCCGATTCCTTCGGCGCTGAATAAAAAGCAGCTGATTTAGCGACTCCTGCTCCGGCGCTCGTGTCCGCAGTAAACGCGTGTATTCAGGAGTCAGATCATTCACACTGGCCTTCTGCGGGAAGCAAACAGCAGGGATCAAAGGAAGCTCATCAGACGGACGTAACCCTGAAAATCCTCAATTACCTTTTCAACCTGCGTCCGTTCACAGCTTAAACGCCTCGACAAACACAACTAAACCCCCGGTCACGGGTCGCGCCGAACACACACTCAAACACACCGAAGAGCAACAGAGAGAGAAATGGACTTATGAAAAACATGTCCAGCTCATATTTCACCCTATTTATACATATATATCAGAAATTAGGTTTGGCGTGAGAACGAACAGAGATTGAAGAATAATATTGTGAGGATATTTCCATGACAAATTAAACAAATATCATCTGGACACTTGAAGATTTCACTAACGTGATCCTCATTACTACAAAATCACGATTTAGCTTATTTATTTCAATCTGCTTCAATTGTCAGCAGCACCGCGAACACTGCCGTGAGAGAAAAATCCACTGGATTATTTTGACATTATATTGAACATTTGAGGGAAATGCTAAATCTTCATACTTAAAAATGCAAAAATAATAATAAAAAATACTAAATAATAGAATTAAAAATATTTTTTTAATATGTAAAATTATATTAAACATAAAAATAATAGAAAATATTATATATATATATATATATATATATATATATATATATATATATATATATATATATATATATAAATAATAATAAAAAATAATATAAATAAAAATAAATATATTAAAATATAAAAATACAATTAAATATAGTATATAATATTTTTATATTTTATTTATTTATTTCAATTTGGGGTGAAATATGACATGGCCAAGAACAAACAAACACACACACACAAGCAGGCCTGGTTTAACACACACACACACACACACTCAGAGCGAGGTGGACAGTGGAAGTTCTGACCTGTTAGTTGGTTGTCGCCAGCAGCGGGTGCGATTCGCACATATGGCGTGGTGAGCTGTGTCACAATAATGGCAGCTAGAACAAGAGAAGAGATCGAGCCAACATGCAGAGAGAGAGAGAGAGAGAGAGAGAGATGCTGAGGCATTCGTTATTTCTGCAGGGTTATTAACGTAGAGCAGAGACTCGCTCCCGTTCAAACCCTCGTGAGCGGCCGGACGACACCACATGTGATGAATCAGCTTTACAACATTAACATGCTTTTATTACCATGAACAGAAATAAAGGTGATTTGACTTCGTGGACCCATCAAAAAAAAGTCCAAGCTCATTTAAAACGGACTATTTTATATTTCTTATTTATCAAGAATGGCATCAGCAACAACTCTGTAGTGTGTGAATGTGCTGCATGTAGTGATGGAGTCCGGCGGTCAGCGGCTCACGAGGGCTTCAGGAGGAGCGTGAGGAAGAGTTGATTCACATGCTCAGTGAGAATTAATAGCTTGACATTGAAGGTCAGTGAATTACTGCATGTGTGTGGAAAAATATAAAAATATGCCCTTCAAGTGTGCTTTATGAGACAGTCGGTGACCAGCGGGGTCAGAAAAATCTGCTTCATTCAAAGGGAAATCGAGAGTGTTTTTCTGACCCCGCTGGCAGATATTTGTTCCCGTTTTCGGCACAAACTCACTTCATTTTGGTTAATATCTTCAGTCATTTCTCTTCTCCAGTGTCTCGATTTAAGATGTTTGCGCTGGAGAACGGGACAGAAACCCCGAGAAGAGCCTCCTTTGAGGCGTGCGTGAGATGATCGACAGGTGTCGAGCGAACTCTCTTCTGGATTTACTGGGTTTTCCGTTTGAACACTAAAGCCAGAGACTCTCGTTTGCATGGAACAGGCTTGACACCATTAGAGACGTGGCGTGTAGACAGGAAAACAGATTATGTACCATCTGCGCTCAATTAAATCACAAACGGCACGCAGAGTAGCGCGAGGAAGGCCCGGGAAACTGTCCTGATGGTCCACGAGAGGTCAGAGAATACAGCGACGCCTGGCTGTTCATCGCAGCGATTCTCCATCTGTCGCCGCGCGAGATGTTTCCCCACAGAGCCGTCAAACGCTCACTTGTGCGCTTTATCGTCACGTTCAGAGACGCTCGCGGAATGACAGCGTTACTTCACATAAAACCAGGTCCGAGGACTAAATCCGGACCTCAGACATCCGAGTCCGTCAGCAGGTGTACTGGGTGCAGTAACACACTTTCAGTAGGTGTAGTTCACAAGAACACACACATATATACAGTATATCTACACATTTAAGTAGTTTGCACATAGATATATATATATATATATATATACAGATTTAAGTAGTAAGGAGCACATGGGGATGTTGACGTGATTACGGAGATATTCGGTGGTTTTAGTGCGATTTGCTCGTTTCTTTTCACTGATTGGTGGAGAGTTCTTTGTAGAATTATGGGTAATATAGTTTTCAGACTTCTGCTGTCAAACGTGATTATCTAAAAACCGTGCATCGATGAACAGCCTCAGGGTTTACAGTCCGTCTGTCTTTAAAAATGAAATTAAAAATCGATTCGCATATGGAGAAAACGGGCAGATTTTCACTCCCAGATCTCGAGCGTTGAGCTCTATAACTGTCGTGATTTGATCACATGGGCCAAAAGATAAAACTAATTTAATTATAAAAGTAAAGTTAAGTTTGTGTGTGAGTGAGTGTGTGAGTGAGAGCGTATGTGTGTGTGTGTGTGAGTGTGAGTGTGTGTGTGTGAGTGTGTGAGTGTGTGTGTGTGTGTGTGTGAGTGAGTGAGAGCGTGTGTGTGTGTGTGTGTGAGTGAGTGTGAGTGTGTGTGTGTGAGTGTGTGTGTGAGTGTGTGTGTGTGTGTGTGTGTGTGTGTGTGTGTGTGTGTGTGAGTGAGTGAGAGCGTGTGTGTGTGTGTGTGTGAGTGTGAGTGTGTGTGTGTGAGTGTGTGTGTGAGTGTGTGTGTGTGTGTGTGTGTGTGTGTGTGTGTGCAGTGAACGCTCAGCTAGTTTTCCATTCCCTACACAGTCAGAGTTATTTCTGCAGACATGCTGGAATCATTTAGCGAACATGTTTCAATCAG
>CM074301.1:17174906-17184906 GCA_037194245.1 Opsariichthys bidens | reverse complement strand
AGGATCAGCAGCCTTGGAAACTCTTCCTCTAATTAACGTGCAGGAAACTGAAGCCATGGCAACAGGAAGCGACGGACGGCTATGAGCGTCATTATGAAGAGCGTCGGGATGTTTGGGGAGGAAATCGCCACACGAACCCAATAAAACCTGCGTCAACAACAACAAACACCTGCCGGATGACCAGACGGGATCCTCCGCAACCTCGCCGGACGCCAATTACCGGCGACCCTCCAGATCATGTGACCGTTGACCAATTACAGGGGAAGCTGTGGCCCGAGACCGGGATTTATCCTCTTCGGTCCGGGTCTAAAGCTCGTTCTCAGTGTGATGTATGTGATCTTAGACGTATTGATCGTCTCGTGTGTTTTAGGAGCATCTCTGAAGAGACACAGAGATCTTTCATTTATTCCCTCTGTCACGAACCCGGCCACGGACGGATCAACAGCACCGGAGCCGGGATTCAGCAGGACGAGGAGCACAAACACCGTATATCTGGATTCAAAGACAGATTTAGAGTCCAGGACTTCCTGGATGGACTCTTCGGCAGAACACATCCCAGAAAAACACACAAACACGTCCGGGTCAGACGAGCGATAATCGCGGTGAGATGGTAAATTGAGTTCAGAACGACGGTATAAAACTGGTGTGTGCATAAAGCCCCTCAATTCTTTCTTTAAACTATTATTCAAATAAATCAAATCAAATGTTTTTATGAATAAAATATTTGTTTTAATGAAAATATATATTAAATGTTTTGGGCTAAAATGTAATACAAATAATTTATCCAAAAAAAGTGCTCTGAAATAATGATTAAAATATTAAATAGTATCTTAAAATAAATAATTATTTGTATAAAACAAAGTACGATAGAAAAATGGTGCGCACACACACACACACACACACAAAAAGTGTCAAATAAATACATATTTTTGCATTACACTAATGAGAATTTAAGGTACAATGTGGCTTTTTGTTAAAAAAAAATATAACATAAAATTAAATACTCAGTGGAAAAAGGATGTAAGCAGAAAGTCAGAAATGTTCAATTCAAATTTTATAATAATGTATAAAAATCATTTTAGCATATAATATATATAATATAATATAATAATTCTGGCTCAGAAACAAGGCCTCATTTTCTTTTTTTGGGGGGCTGAAAACACTGCGCTGATTCCTGCAGAAGTTGGAATAAAATATCATGAACTGACAATCGGGGAATGAAGCGGCACGAGATGTTCTTTAAGAGGAGCGGGGGAAATCAAGAGAGGATCAAGATTCTGATCCGTGCCATAATACAAGCTGCTTTCTGAGTCACAGACGTTCATCAGAGCCTCCATCCTCACACTCTCCTGACCAGCAGCAGAAACACGGATATTCTGCCGGAGAAAAGAGCAGAAACACGACACCCGGGGACGGCAGGGAGAACAATGGGGAAAACCGCAGGAGCCATTGTCTCCAGAAACGGAGGAGAGCAGCTGCTTTTTCATGACTCTTGGCTGCGGTGCAGCGGAGCAGAAAACATAAAGGTTTTACACGAAACCAGCGCAAATCTCTTCCAACACGGCCGTGTTTGTGCGGGGGCGACGGCAGGCCAGCGCGGGCCCGGCGTGGGAGACGGAAACACAGCCAAACTGACAAACACCAACACCGATCCCTTCGGCAGGAATCCATTGTGCCAGACTCCAAAATACACACGGCTTTCAATTAGCACGAGTGTCTCAGTCCTACGCTCTGATTCGCTCAAAGCAATCCAATCACGTTCATAATCGGGACAAACATCTGCTGTTTAATCTCGGCATTCGTGTTTCACAGCGTCCTGTCAGGCCCGGATCACGTGACCGCGGACCCGCTCCAGAAAAACACTCTTGATGTTGAGAAAATATAATACAACATTTTTTTTTTATTTTAATTTGAGCTAAAATTTCTGATTTTTTGTTGTGTTTTTGTCATTTTTATTATTTGAACTTTCCACTTTAATTTGGTGTTTTTGTCATTTTTATTTTTCTATTTTTTTATTCAAGATTTAGTACATTTTACATAGTGCAGGATTTAGGGCTTTAGTTAACTATAATAACCATGTTTTGGTCTTTTTAAAAGAATTTTAATTTTTTGTATTTTACTTTTTTTTTTTTTTTTAATTGTATTGAATTATGTTAATGATTTAGATTATAGTTTTAATTTTTATTTTATTTCCATTTTTGTTTTCATAGTTTTAGTACATCCATATTTTATTTCAGCTAATGTTTATTTGATTTCAAGCAACAAAAATCTTTATTTTATGGGTTTAGTTGTAGTTCATAATAATAACCCTGTTGTGGTCATAACATCCATCTTTATTTTTTTTTTTAAATAACTTACATTTATATATAAATATATATAGTATTTTTCATTTTATTCATTGAATTTGTGAAGTGTTTTTGTCAATGTTATTAGTCTCCAAACAGTTTGTGCTCATGTTTATGTCAGTGCTGTAATTAGCTGTAGTAACTCGTCAGTAACGAGTGTTTCCTGAAGCGTGACATCGCTGTTATTCAAACAGTCGGGATCGCTCGCGCTCGGCTGAAGCACCCAAAGCCAAATCCCTTCTTAATGTGCGACATCACGCTCGCCGGCGGTAAACAAAAGCCACCCTTTCGTGGTAATTAACGAGCCTGCTTTCATTAAGAGCTGCCAGTGGTAATTAAGCCGAGCGTCTGACGGGATGGCGGTGAACGGGCCGGTTTCAGCACCTGTCGAAGCGGTCCGGGATGTGACGCGCGCCGGACGCTTCTAACGGCGTCTTTTGTCACCTGCCTGTCCACCTCCATTAAAACGGCCTCAGACAAGAATGATCTGAATGTTTTATCATGAAGCCAAAAGTGCAAAAACAGCCGTGTGGTTTATTCATGCCAAAGTGCGGCAGCTTCCCATCATCCATTCATCCGTCCGTCGGCTCTGGAATCATCCGAGGCTCTGAACTGAGAATCTCACTGATCATGTGACCGATGAAATGATTGGACCGTTTGTGATCAGCACCGGATCCGCATCGATCAGCTGAGACTGAAGTGATCTACAAATGTGTTTCTATGAGCTGCACAGATACAGCAATCTCTCATTCACACGCAATCACTTGAAAAATATCACCATTAAATTCCATTTTTGATTCCACTTGAAAAACTGCAACAACATTAAAGAGTTCGTTCAGCCAAAAAATGTACATGTCAGTCATGAGTTCCTCTCCCTCATGTGGTTCGTTCCTCTTCAGCACACAGATGAAGATGTTTCTGATGAGGTTCATGACTCGTTCATAGATCAATATAATCCACACTTTCAAGCTCCAGAAAGGAAGTAAAGACATGGTGAAAACAGTCACGTGACGCAGCGGATCAATACTTTCTGTGCGCGAAAACAACTTTATTCAACAAGCTCTAGTGATGGACTGTTTCAAAACACTGGTTCATGAATCTTCTGTGTCGGATCAGTGATTCAGATCGTGAATCAAACTGCCAAAGTCACGTGATCCATTGACATTTTGACTCATTGACGTAACGAAGCCTCGTTTACTGAAATCACGCGATGATCCGAACCACTGATTCGACACAAAAGATTCGTGAAGCTTCAGTGTTTTGAAATCGTCCATCACTAGATGTTGTTGAATAAAGTCGTTATTTAGTTTTTTTGGCGCACAAAAAGTATTCTCGTCACTTTATAACATTAAGGTTGAACCGCTGTAGTCACATGACCTGATTTAAATATGTTTTAGTTGAAAGTGTTCATGATGTCAAAAATATCTTCATGTGTGTCTGAAGATGATGAAGGTGTAGAAGCACATGAGGGAGAGGAACTCATGACTGAAATCTCAGTTTTAGGTGAACAAACACTATTAGTGCATAAAGCATTTAAGTTCAGACACGTTTGACCCAGAGTTCCTTCAGTATCGCTGACGTATTTTTGACAACACTAAAAAAACACTTACGGAAAAATCTACGAATATGTTCAAATGTGGTGTATAAACATTCAGTCTGTTGTACTAACGTGTTGATCTGTGATTCATCGGCCTCGAGTGTCACAAACACGCCGTCCCTTTAAATGCAAATGAGCTCCAGAAGAGGGCGGAGCTTCAACGGCTCAACAGCAACAAAGCTGGAGAATCTCACGCAGACAAAATGAGGAAAGCGTTCGAACGGATGGAGAGACGCGGGAAGACGTTTCTGAACGGTTCGTGGATAAACGGATGGAGTTGATCGGCTCGTCACTAGCGTGTGTCGTCACGCTCGTCTTTTCTCCTCGTTTGTGAAGCGGTCCGGCGTAAAATTTGATGAAAGATGAACAAAAAAAGCCCTTTTTCTACCAGCTCAAAAGAACTGTACCGAACTCTTTCTTTTCTAGAGCTGCCTTTCTGAACTTAGTGCAAACGTCCCGCTGGCGTCTCCACCGACTCTAATGGAGGCTTTTATAGAGCGGCAGGAGTTAACGCGGAGGATTCCGGTCGGAGCAGTGAGAGCAGGTCTCGGGATGTGATCCGACTGCACATCATCTATATGTAACGAGTGTTTTCACTCACATTTACATTTATTCATTCGATGCTTTTATCTTCAGTCACGGGTTCCGTGACTCACCGACCCGAGACCAGAACGATCTGCTGAATAATGAACGCAGTCATTATCATCACGCACAAACACGCGGAAACCCGACAGTCACTCGGAAGACATCAAACCCCAGCGCCGTGTCCGAACACCTGAAGTGCGAATGTGACGCACCTGACCGGCGCTCCTCGGCTCTGGGCCGGTTTCAGCAGGACCGTCACCGTGCTGTCCGTCTGATTCAGCGGCGTCTCCTGCTCGTATCCCGGCATTCGTGGAGCTGTTGGTGATCGACAGATGACACGAGCACGTCAAACACACACTGCGGTCGAGACCTAAACAACCAGAATTACTCAAAAGACATCGAGGCTCTTACGTGAGATCTTGGTCGTGAACTGCGTGATGACGGGCGGCCCGTATCCTTTGACGGTACTGGCTCTGATGGTGAAGGAGTACGTGGATCCGGGATAGAGGCCCATGAAGACGTGGGACGTCTCGTTACTGGACTTCAGCACCTTCCCGCTCTGATTGGCCAGATTGAACTCGGGGTCGAAGGAGCTGACGGCCTTGTAGAAGATCTGAGGACACAATCACAGCACAGGATCACATGACAGAGAACCACGTGAAGCTCCGCCCACAGTTCCATCCCATTGGTCCACAGTCCTGCTGCTTATAATTATGAATACTTAACATGAAATTAAAACGGACTCTAGTTTCTTTCTTCCTGTTCCCGTGAACATTTCAGCATTTTCGACATTTTTGTGGACAGAAATACAGAATTCCACCAGTATTCCGCCGAAATAAAAGCGTGAGGATGCGAAATATTAAAATTGAACTAAAAGTGAATTACTAAAGAAACATGTTAGTATTGTAACTTGTGAAATAAACTTATTAATATAACTTTTTTATATTTTACAATATGTTATTTTTTATAATTTTCAAAAACATAACTTTAAATAAATAAATAACGCAAATTAATAAATTAAATATTTTTAATTTATTCATTTATTTTATTCATTTTTACACAACTATTATTTCTAATTATATCACTAACAATAATAATAATTAATCTGTTCAATTTATTAATAATAATAATAATATTTTCATTAAGAAATATAACCAATTAATACATCATAATAAATTAATTATTACTATATTGTTATATTTATTCATATTATATTCATATTATACTATTATATTTATGTTATAATGATTTGAATAAATTAATAATAGTAATTTTATATTTAAATAAAATAAAATAAAATACATAAATAATATGATAATGATAATTATTATTCAGTTTGATTGGGTTATTAATACATAAAATAAATAATACAAATAAATGAAATATTATTATATATTTTTTTAATGGTTATATATTGAGTCCACTTTAAAATCCAGCTACAAAGTCAAAATAAAACACTTTTCTGTTTATGTCACGTGACCATTAACCGTCCTCAGACACGCCCATGTGTTGATAAATAATTGAAATATTAACTTGGCGTAAATATTGTATGTCTAAATCATAACGGCAACGGCAGCTCTGAAGAAATGAGTGTTTGTCTGAAGCCTCGCTGCGACAGACGCAGAAACACAAGATTCAGAGCAATTATAATTCGACTGGATGATGCAGGAAGCGTTTCTGCTCATAATCTTTTATTATGATGGAGGAGAGCAGACGCGGGAGCTTCACTTTTGTTCTCTTTCATTCTCTTCTGGTCTCTCCGGTCGAGCGGGAGACGAGAGAGAGAGAGAGAGAGAGAGAGAGAGAGATGCCCCGCGCTTCTAATATAACTTAATGAAAAGTAGCTGAGGGGCTTCATTTGAATAAATCATTCAGTTGCTAATGGGCGGCCCGGCTAATACCGCTCCATTCTGATTCCAATTTAAAGCCACAAAGGGAACGGCGGGAGGAGAGCGGCGATTGCACTCATCAGGTGTGAAATACCAAGTGGCTCTTTGCTATTAGTGTGAGACAGGTAGATGGAGACGGCCTTCATTGATCCCCACAGGGAAACTCAGGCGGGAAAACCACCCCAGAATATCAAACGCGGGAGGATAAACAAACGCACAAACGTTCGTGAGCAGCGGGAGCGGCGAATCACGCCGCTAATAATCTACCATTGGCTGGCCGAACAGATAGCCCCGCCCCCAAACGCACTCTAGTGGTTGAGACTGAGCGCTGGAAGAATCTAGAGAAAATCAGCATTAAAAAGGTTCAAGTAATTAAAATGATTCAATTGAAATTTGCGTTTTTTTAATGTTGTTTTGAAACGCTCCGTTCCAAGATTCGGTCTCTCTAAGCCCCGCCCCTCTGAGAGCTGCTCTGCTCTGATTGGTCAAACGCTCACGATCTGATTCTCAGCTCTCGATTGGAACAGTAACGACGGCGTCGGTTTTACCGTCTCGATCTCTTCAAAGCAGAGAAAACAGCAACTAAACTCCTCCAGTCTCCGATTAACTACAGTGATTGAGGGCGGAGCTAAGACACGCTGTTCAGCCAATAGGCGGGCATTATGCAAATCAGTTACACTGACAACTCGTTTCAGCAGTTCAGAATCGATTCTTTCTTTTTAGGAGATTTATCTGTGCAGATCTTCTACGTTCACAGCTTTATCCCTCACCGCATTCAGAGAAACTGAAATGAAAACCTCAGCTCCGTGTTTCCGAGCAAAGCACTTGTCCCAGAATGCTCCGGGGCGACGACAGGAAGCGCGACAGAACGCACACCTTCATGACTGCAGCCCCGAGACTCTAATGAGGCAGAACGCTTTTGTTTGGTCGCGTTCCCCTCGGAAGCGGCGCGGATCACAGCGCTGACACTTCCTCGCGCTGACAGGACGTCATTTCATAACGTGAGCCTGACAGCTTAATTGGTCGAATTTCCACAAATGAAGTTCTGCAACAATGACTCTTTTGAGCGGCGCATTGTTCGGTTCCCCGGCGCGGAGTGAGTCACGCGCGTCAGGAATCATCACACAATGTGCCGTCGCTCCGCACCAAATAAAGAGGAAGAAATTATATACCGCTTTAGATGTTTCGTATGTTCATTACTTTTATTTTTCATGAAAATTACTTTACAGCAAAGACAATTTAGGGGTAAAAATGTGTTTATGCACAACATAATTTGTATCTTGCATTTCAATATGAATGCAACCCAGTTCCCTCCCATGGCGTAACTGAAGAACGGTTCTTTAGATTGAAAAAATGGTTCTTTGAGGAACCAGAAATGATGCGTGTTTTTGGATTGCTGATTTGCTTGATCGCCTCGACAGCTGATTTTCATTTCTCATCATTTAGCAGACGCTTTTATCCAAAGCGACTTACAAGGGGAGCGATCAGGGCTCAGGTGTCTCGCTCAAGGACACTTTAGTCATGGTGTTGAAGGTGGAGAGAGTGCTGTTCATCCACAATCCCCACCTTCAACTCCTGCCGGCGTGGGAATCGAACCAACAACCTTCAGGTTACAAGCCCGACTCCCTCACCGCTAGGCCACGACTACCCTATATGATTTTGATCAAATCTCAGTTGTTTAAAAGATTAAGACGATGTTTCATTTGCTCGTGATTTGTCAGTGGGATCGGGATCATGAATCCACGTTGTTCCCGTGAAGGAAACATGTGATTTCCCCACATTCCTGGAGCGTGAGTCTGTTTGTTCCTCCGGCGCTCTACAAACGCTCGGATCTCGCGCTCAGAGACGCCCCGTCATCTGCCGGAGTCACGAGATCTCACACGATCAGACTCTTCTTTTCTTTTAATCCCATCTCGATGCACCTCCACTCCGTCGGAACGTGCCAGATCGTGTTAAGAGTCAAGAGAAGAGGAACCGCGACTCACTTCGTACTGCTTGATGACGCCGTACGTCTGCAGCGGTTCTCTCCACTTGAGCGCGATCTTCTCCTCGAACGTGCTTCCCTGGATGGACTCCAGCGGGACGGCGCCGGGCACTGCAAACACAAAACACGGACTGATCAGAGACCGATATTGATTTGAAGAGACACTGATGAATTCTGAATCAATATTCTCTTGTATTCAATGCAGAACGAGTATATTTTCAAAATGCAGGAGAAGGATAATTCATCTATTCAGTCAAACCAAGGCCTGTTTGTGGATCCTTGACCTCAGAAGATCTCCGGAGAACAAACTCCTCCAGCCTTGACGCTGCGTTTGAAACTCGCCGTTTCAACGGAGCACATTATCTGGTAAAATAACACACTTCACTGCCAAAGTTGACACGAACAAGCCATTTATAAACGCTAATGGACTGAGGTGCGGCACAAATGACCCGACCCCGTGTGTTTTCACCGGCTTTATTAAAAACTAGTTCAAAAGATTCAATCAAGAATCTGCTGTCCAATCGCGGGAAACTCCGTTTCATGAAAGGTGTCAATGTTTACTCTTAATATGATTTCTCCGGCGGCGTTTCACTAAAAACACACGCACTCAAAGATCTTCACTGCAACCCGCCAAAATAAAAGCTTGAGGAAACGATGACAGAAATATATATGGCTTTATTACAGTTTTTATTTTTTGGCCTTATTACTTCATGTTTTATGAATTCAGCTCATTTGAATTGACATGATTGTGTTTTAGCAGTCTATTAAAAAGATAAAAAAGAGTTTTCAATTAATTAAACATGTTTTCTGATTACTTCACTTTAACACGAGCATTCAAATGGTGTGAAGACAAATATAAAAAAATTAATTTGGGCAAAAAAAAAAAAAAAAACAGAAATTGAGAAATGATTAAAATGATAAATTACAGTAAAAATATAATTAATAAAAATGTTAATAATAATTAAGACGTTAATATGAATTCAATTGATTAAACGTGATTTTTAAGTATTAAGTTAACTATAAAAAAAAAAAAACTAAGAATTTGGAAAAAAACAAAACAGATTTCATAGAATCCTATTAAGTTATATGATACATTGTTTCATGATTTTGGTTAAATAGATTTGTTTTTTGAATTCTTATCATTTTATTCAGAATTTGGAAAAAACGAATCAGATTTCATAGGGTCTAAAAAGTGCATTTTTGTCAAATTCATGCTTTCAGTTCATTAGACACTCTTTGATTGCTGAAACGCGCTCGAATCATTCAGACGGAATGAAAACGAGGAACTGGTTCAAACTGACAGGGGTTTGAGAAATGCGGTGAGCGACTGACCGTCCTCGTCGGTCAGCACCTGCAGCTCGTCGCTGTCCTTCACGCCCTCGCGGTTGCGCAGCAGCAGTCTGACGCTGACGTTGGTGTACGGCGGGAGGCTGCGGATGGTGTGCTGCGGCGCCGCGCTCACCGTGTCGTAGCACACCTCCTCCCGCGTCTCCTCCTTGCCGTTGGCCGTGTAGCGGTACTGGACCGTCAGGTTGTAGCTGTGGCATCGCGTCACGTTGTATCCGAACGGCTCCCAGCGCACCGTGAACTGCCTGGATTT
>CM074301.1:17159906-17169906 GCA_037194245.1 Opsariichthys bidens | reverse complement strand
ATCGAAGGCGTATTTCTCCGTGACCCTCTGCCCACATCCGTAACGGCTCCAATCGCCGGCCGACCAATCGAAACGGCTGGAGGAGTTTGACACGGCTCCGTCAGGGAAACGGAGGGTGAAGGGTCAAGGTCGAGCCTCAAAGGAAGACGGATGAATTTCATTAGCGTGTAAAGCCGAGGACGAGGCTCCCGCTCCGACACCGTCCATAAACTCTGAAATAGGTGACAGGAACGCCGGCCGCTTTTATCCAGAACTCCTTGCTCATGGGAAACGACAGTGTGGTAAAAAATAATGGCCTCTAAAGTTAAACTCGAGATAGATGCGACCGGATACTAATAAAACACGGCGCGTGTGGTCAATTCGGCAGCTTCTCCGTCACTGGAGAGCGTGTGTGGGTTCGGGTTCATTGATATTCCCTGCGCCGGCTTCATTCCCGCGAGTCCTGCTCAAAGCGCTCAAATAATTCTAATTGACATTTAGATGTCAACTATCAACGGCCGGCGAAGGCTTGACATTTAAATAACGCCAGCGTTATCATTGTCACATTATTGCCTTTCACCGGTCATCTGTCCTCATTAGATCGGACACCGAACACGCATGCCGTACTATATGTAAAACAACAATAATATCTCTGACGAAAGCCGGATGGAGGAGAGAACAGAAGCATTAGTCCCGCATGAAGGGAATCAAATTGAGCTTCTCCTTCTGGAGGTGAGAGACACGGACACAAATCCTCACGCTCTCGGCGTCTCCTTCTCCAGACAATCTGATCTCGTTCAAGTTCCTTCGATCAATAAAGCGTGTGCGAGGAGAAATCCGGCATCAAAATATGCTTTTTTCCAACGAGTCGCTTCTGCTCCCCATGAAACACACATGCAGTAAAATTGTGAAATATTATTACAAATTAAAATAAGTCTTTTCTATTCAAATGTATATTATAATACAATTTATTCCTGTGATGCAAAGCTGAATTTTCAGCAGGTATTGAATGCAGAATAAAAGCATTAATATCTAAAATATTTAAAATCAAGTGATCCTATTTATTATTATATATTTAGTTACACAAACAATAAATGAATTAAAACAATACGGAGCAAAGATCAGGTTTGCGCATCCAATCATTAAAGGACAATTTGCATAACTAAGTATATATGCTGTGAATATTGCGCTGATTTCATTGAATAAAATGTTTTAGTAAAACAATATTAGCATGTAAATATGACTGTTTCTGACTATGTACTGTTATATTGGTGCGTATAAATAAAAAATAATGAATTAATTTAGGGAAAATAAATATGTAAATATGCTAATGAAATAAATAAATGAATAAATATGACCATTTCATTTAAGGAAAAAAAAAATGCAAATATTCTATAAATAAATATGAGTTCAAATAAATATGTAAATATTATAACAACTAAATATGATGCATTTATTTAAGGGAAATAAATGTGTGAACATCTGAAATATATAAATGTGATATAAACTGAAAACATGACTTGACTTCTCCACTAGTTTTTCAGACGCCCTCAGACCGAAGGTCCAGCGAAGGTCAAAGCAGAACGTGACGCGTCTTCTGATGGACGCGAGCCGTCTGAGAGACGCACCTGTGTCCGGTGAGTCCGGTGAGTGCTCAACTCTTTCATGAAAATGAGGGAATATGAAGAGATGCAATATAGAAGAGCGCTATCAAAAGCCACAAAAGAAGCAGAGCCGGAGTGTTTCATGTCTGCGCCGAAGCGTCGAGTGTCCCCGGTGTGCCATTCACGTCTGTTTCAGAGAACAGAAAGGCAGAGCGCCAAAGAACAACTCGAAGAATCACGGCTTTATTGTTTTTGAAAAATCCCCCGGCGGTAAGAAGCGAGACGCGCGGACGGATTCCTGCAATATCAACAAACCCATCTGGGTAATGGCTCTGCTTTCATCCTTATCAAAGCTCTTTTCATATCGGCTGGAAGTGGAGCAATAATGACAGCTTTTGAAAACCGACAATCAAAACTCATTTACTCTACCCAGAGTGCACTTGTGCACAAAAGATGGCGCTGCGCTCGAGCTCGCCGGGCGTTTCTGGCAGAGCGAGATCCGCTCTTACGACGCGCGGCCCGAAACTCGCCGCCTCAATGCTCCGGAAATCACGGCCGGATCCGCCTCGTTCAGCGGCTCCCCGCTTCAGTGTGCGATGATGTCATCGGCCGGGAGAAGGTTGGAGCCGTTAATCGTCGGGATGAGAAATGACACGGAAACATCAGGAGCCCGACACACCTCAGATCCGTGACGTCTCGAACTCTGAGCAACACCAGCGATTCATTTCCATGACCGGGGGGATTGTGGGAGATTGAGTTTCATCCCTGCTTGATCAGCGTCAGCGATATCAAGACGCTGCTGTGTGAAACGCGTGACATTCCTCCGGTCAGTCCTCGAGTCACGTGACCGGACGGAGCGCGTCTGAAGTTCTGACCGACGCCCTGATTGATAGAATACAATATCTAGGACGAATTTACATCTCAGCGACTCTAGGATTCGGCGCTCGGGTTACTCTCGCGTGAAGCTGCCCGGGGCGCTGGAGCTTTCCGTAGGGAGAGGAAGGAAGGACTCCGGAGTAATGCCCTACTTCAGGGATAAAAGGCAGGTTTACTCTATTTACTGCGCTGCTCATGTAAAATGGATTATAAAGAGCTGCTAAAATATGCAGGTCCACACGGTCTGAAAACAGACGTTGATCATGTTTGATTCACTGCAGCTCCTGTAAGAACATCAGCATCAGAAGCAGAATGAAAGTCGTGGTGAGGATACAAATGAGATGATCGTGGAGGAGCTGCTTCATGCACACTCACAGAACGACACCGAACCCGAACCGGAGTGAAAACCAACCTGAACCTGCAAAATGGAAGCAGAATTCAAAACTCTAAACTAGCCGAAAACAGGAGCGAAGCGTCCCGGGACCGTGCGTGCAAACAACATAAACAATCCTGAGTTTCGTCTCATTTTGACTCTGTCTATTTATCCGTATCTGGGGATTTTTGTCAGGATAAATAATGGGATAACGCTCAAGTCACAAGTGCAGAGGATGAGTTTGTCAGCCTTCATTTGTCCGCCGGCAGCAGCTTCTGTGTCACAGATGCAGAGCGGCACACGCGGGACACGCACCAGCAGAACCAACGGGAAATTGCATCGCCTGTTCAATAGGCCAATGAGGTTAGACAGAGAGAGAGGGAATTACCATAGAAATGATGTTTCAGGCCTAAAACTGAGGCCTTCTGGGAGAAAAAAAAAACAAACAAAACAACAACTGGGAAGAAATAGAAAAATGTATGACTACTCTATTAACGAAACGCAGAGCCGGTTCACACACGCTCCTCTCAACGTTCAGCTTCCCTCATTCCCGGGACAGATTTGACAGCTCCCACGAACTGAGTGTGGAAAATAAAAACATTCTGAGGAGACCCGCTCACGCCAATGCATCTGCATCAAACACAAACTCATAATCTTAATATCGCTCGTTAATAAACATGGCTTATTGTTCGTTTAAAATCTGGGAAATAAGCATGGGCGTTTATGCATTTTATTTAAATGTAAATGTCGTCATAATTCAAAAAATAGAGATTAGATAATGCATTGCTTGCGAATCAAACCCATGACCTTGGTGTTGCGAGCGGAAGAGTGAATTCACACTGGAAATGGTATTTTAGGGAAAACTAATCAGTGCATAAATCAAACACACATGCGCTCAGGACGCAGCGATATTCTGAGGAGAAGAAGCCGGAGTTTCTGGAACGAGGACAAACTGTTCTGTGGCGGCAGGAGGAAGGGAACAGGAAACTCCTGCAGAACAGACAATGCCAGTCAGATCCTGTCATTTGCCGTCTCTTTCTCTCCAGGCTCGTACGTCAGAAGCACTTGGCTAGCAGAGCATGCGAATGCGACGCTGTAATTGACAAATTCTGACGGGCGGCGGAGTGGCGCGCTCCCACAGCGCCGGGCGCGAGCCGACGGATACCATCTCCACAAAGTGACAAGTGTGTGACAGGACTCTAAACTGAACGCCGGCTCTTCTCTAATGACCTTCTGCGGCGGCCCGTGGCTCGTCTCGTGTGCATTTGCACCCTGAACACGCTACAGTCTGTCTGGACAACAATTTATGGAAGTTCAAGAACGGTGGTTTTCTCGGAGCCGCTGATAAGTGTTGCGGCGGCTGCAGATCTGCGTCGTTCCTCTTCCTCCGGGGCTCGCTCCGCCGGGATCGTTTTTCTTCTGTTGTTCTGAAGGTGACTTTCAAGAGTGCTTTTTACCTCTGTACAGTCGGGGCTGTGAGAGATTTAGTTTTTCATTTCCAGCGGGATCAACGCGTTTAATTTTCCTGTTGGGAGAAGCGAAGCACAGAGGAGGAGAGAACGCTTACGACGCCAGTGCTTCTGACGGCTCTACTGTCAAACACACACAAGACTTTGACTTTCACCTCTTTAAGACTCAAACACATTAAAAACCGCACAAAACCTGCTCACTTTCACTGAAACATTTTGAAGAAAAATTCACATTCTACTGTGGATGAACAGATGGATGGATGGATGGACGGATAGATGGATGGATGAATGGATGGATGGATGGATGGTAGATGGATAAATGGATGGTAGATGGGTGGATGGATGGACGGATAGATGGATGGATGAATGGATGGATGGATGGATGGTAGATGGATAAATGGATGGTAGATGGATGGATGGATGGATGGATGGTAGATGGGTAGATGGATGGATGGATGGATGGATGGTAGATGGGTAGATGGATGGATGGATGGATGGATGGTAGATGGATGGATGAATGGATGGATGGAAGATGGATGGATGGATGGATGGATGGATGGTAGATGGGTAGATGGATGGTAGATGGAGGGATGGATGGTAGATGGATGGAGGGTTGGATGGATGGAATGGTGGAAGGAAGGTAGATGGGAAGATGGGAAGATGGATGGATGGATGGATGGATGGATGGATGGTAGATGGGTGGATGGATGGATGGATGGATGGTAGATGGGTGGATGGATGGATGGATGGATGGATGGTAGATGGGTAGATGGATGGATGGATGGATGGTAGATGGGTGGATGGATGGATGGTAGATGGGTGGATGGATGGATGGATGGATGGATGGTAGATGGGTGGGTGGATGGATGGATGGATGGATGGAAGATGGGTGGATGGATGGGTGGATGGATGGATGGATGGTAGATGGGTGGGTGGATGGATGGATGGATGGATGGATGGTAGATGGGTAGATGGGTGGATGGATGGATGGTAGATGGATGGATGGATGGTAGATGGATAGATGGATGGTAGATGGAGGGATGGATGGTAGATGGGTGGATGGATGGATGGATGGATGGATGGTAGATGGGTGGATGGATGGATGGATGGATGGTAGATGGGTGGATGGATGGATGGATGGATGGTAGATGGGTAGATGGATGGATGGATGGATGGTAGATGGGTGATGGATGGATGGTAGATGGGTGGATGGATGGATGGATGGATGGATGGATGGTAGATGGGTGGATGGATGGATGGTAGATGGGTGGATGGATGGATGGATGGATGGTAGATGGTGGGTGGATGGATGGATGGATGGATGGAAGATGGGTGGATGGATGGGTGGATGGATGGATGGATGGTAGATGGAGGGATGGATGGTAGATGGATGGAGGGTTGGATGGATGGAATGGTGGAAGGAAAGTAGATGGGAAGATGGGAAGATGGATGGATGGAGACAGATATATAGTTTGATATGTAGCCAATTTAAATCCAAACAGTGACTTTTTTTGGTCAGGCAGTGTATATCAAAAGTCTATATATATAATATATTGATGATTTATATATAATTTAAATATGTATAAATAAATAACTGATATATTATTGAAAAGCTGAGAGGCCACTCAGAGAGACGACTTCAGGAGAGCAGAGCGTGAAAATCAGACGTGTAAAGAGAAGAGGAGACCATTCAGAGTGAAGAGAAACTGAACAAAGAGCAGAAATGAAGAAGTTCAGTGAACGTGTTAAAGAGAGAACTGAGCTGAGAGAGTAAAGATGTCAGATCAGGAGACACACACAGATCCCGCATTACTGATTCATCTCAAGCCATCTCGAGATAAACGGGAAAAGAGACTGTTCATTCACACCAAATCGTCTGATCTGAGCGCAGCTGTGTGTGGTCAACAGGTGGCGCTGCTGCAAGAATGAGTTCTATGTTCGCTATGCTGAGGTCACATGAGTTAACCCGAGGAGTCCGGAGCGAGCAGCGGCACGCATGAAGACCGTATCGCCCCTTCAAAGAGCCGCTCTTCCCTTTCAACACCGCAGATGATGTGCTGCCGCTCAGCTGTCCGTACGAGCCGCCGAGATCTGAGGATTCCCCAGCTTCACATGCACTCGCCGTCAAAACAGAGACCAGCTCCGATTAGAACCCGCCACTGACGAGAACACGGTTCTCTATCACACACACACACACACACACACACACACACTCACACACTCTCACACACACACACTCTCACACACACACACTCACACACTCTCACACACACTCACACACACACACACACTCATACACACACACACACACACACACACTCATACACACACACACACACACACACTCATACACACACACACACACACACACACACACACGACCAAAACAAACGAATTGCTGCAAAATCACACTCCACTGTTCTGTCTCTGTTAGCGGCCGCCAATCAGGGCAAATACATGCAAATGACCGGACAAGTGAATTTAATGAAATGATAATTTATGCAAATGCAATTTTGCGGTTCCACTCTTCATCACCCCGAGCATCTCTCAGCTGATTGGCTGATGAATCCTGTGATGCGCTAATGGGCAGTTAGAGCACAGGCTAATGGAAAAGCGATTAGCTTGGCACGGGAGCGTCACGCGGAGACCTGCGCGGTGCTACAATCACAACAGTCATTGGAAATAAGAGTCATTGCACCTGTTTAATTACTGTGATAATTGCATGTCGTTTGCTCGGGGCCTGGGGGTCCTGCAGCATGTTGCTAATGTGCCCAGCGCTTTGACAAACCCTTAATAACGCTAATGCTTCCTGCGCCATCAGAAAAGAAACACGACTCCCTCCAGGTGCGGCACACTGCCCGGTCCGAGTGTCAGCAGCGCTCAGACTGAGTGAGGATGAATCGTGTAAACAACAACAAACAGAGGGCTAATTTAGCTTTAGCCTCCTCGTGAGACCAACATCACAACAGAAGCTCCATCGAGGCAAACGAGCGGCATCTGCGCTGACGAGGCCTGAATCACATCAAAGCGCAGCGATTCACTAAAGACCTGGTCACATGACTCACATGAACGAATCTCAACGCACTGAACTCTATGGAGCGAATCATTAAGACACAATTGCCGCGTCTCATTTCGAAGGCTGTGTCCTCCAGAGGTTGCATTCGAAGGCTTCATCGCTTCATTTAAAACAAGTAATGGTTAGATTGCAAAGTAAGAATGAAATGAGAGTATTTTACACCTCACAAGGAAGACCAGTCACATTTTTTAGGGTTACCTTTCTTAAAAAACATCCTTGATGACATATGCAGCCTTCAAGTGCGACCTCCACAGGACACAGCCTCCGAGATGAGACGCTCCAGGACTCGAGTTACTGACAGGTCAAAGGTTGAGACTGGTGCTGGGGGGTCACTAACTAAAGCTGACAAACTAAACACAACAAACTAAAACTAACTAAATGACTAAAACTAACTAAATCTAACAAACTAAAACTAACTAAATGACTAAAACTAACTAAATCTAACAAACTAAAATTAAAACTAACTAAATAACTAAAACTAACTAAATAATTAAAAACTAACTAAATCTAACAAACTAAAATGAAAACTAACTAAATAACTAAAACTAACTAAATAATTAAAAACTAACTAAATCTAACAAACTAAAATGAAAACTAACTGAATCTAACAATCTAAAACTAACTAAATAACTAAAACTAACTAAATAACTAAAAACTAACTGAATCTAACAATCTAAAACTAACTAAATAACTAAAACTAACTAAATAACTAAAACACACTAAAACTAACTAAATGACTAAAAACTAACTAAAACTAACAAAATACTAAAAGTAACAAAATAAAAATAAAACTAACTAAATGACTAAAACTAACTAAAAACTGAATCTAACAATCTAAAACTAACTAAATAACTAAAACAAACTAAAACTAACTAAATGACTAAAACGAACCAAAACTAACAAACTAAAACTAACAAAAACGAACAAATTAAAAATAACTAAAACTAACTAAAACTGACACACTAAAACTAACAAAATACTAAAAGTAACAAAACAAAACTAAAACTAACTAAATAACTAAAAACTAACTGAATCTAACAATCTAAAACTAACTAAATAGCTAAAACAAACTAAAACTAACTAAATGACAAAAACTAACTAAATAACTAAAAACTAACTGAATCTAACAATCTAAAACTAACTAAATAACTAAAACTAACTAAAACTGACACACTAAAACTAACAAAATACTAAAAGTAACAAAACAAAACTAAAACCACAACTAAATAACCAAAACTAAGTAAATGACTAAATGACTAAAACTAACTAAAACTGACAAACTGAAACTATTTTTCCCATGCCATGATCCTCCTTCCTAAAACTGAAGAGGAATCGATATATTTTCATGTTTAAAGACCTAAACTCATATTTGACTATATTGCACTACATTACTGTACTGTTATATGCATTTGTTTTGTTTTTTTTAATCAAATTATTTAATATTTAGTTAATGAGTTGATGTTTTTATTCATTTTTGACACTTTGTTCCACACAGCCCAGTTTAAAACCCCTGGTCCAGATAACTCAGTTTTTCAGTGTGGCATTATTTATTAGTTTGAATGTATCGCTCAATAACCAGCTGAGTTCAGCTCTGACCGTCAGTCACTGACATTCAGCGCTAATGTGTCTGGACGACGCCGCTCACCTGCACACTTGGTTCTGGCTCTGAGCGGCGGTCCTGGCGCTCCGGTGCCGCCCTCGTTCGGTCTGGTGAGGAGGACGCTGATCTCGTACTCGGTGTCGGGGTCCAGGTGGCCGATTTTGTGGTTGGGTTTGTCCACGGGCTGGTTGTCGATCAGGCTGCCGGACAGGGTGCGGTACTCCACCTCTTTCTCGATGATGGGCCCGTCGCCGTTGATGGAGTTGGCGTTGAGCTGGATCCACAGGTACGTGGCGCCCACGGCGGTCAGCTGAGGCGGAGCGATGGGAATCGGAGGCTCTGGACACATGGATGAGAAGGGTTTTAATTAGTGAGAGTGAGAGCATTGCCGTCATTTCAGACCGCTCTCTCATGATCCTCATGCACTTTAACATCGTCGCCTAAACTGAAGCGTGGCACTCGTGGTACTCGAAGGCCCGGTCATTTTGTAAATGAAACGGTAAGATCAGTGAAAAGCTTCATCCGCGCGGATCAACAAAGAGCTGTTTAATTCCGCCCCGCGTCTCCGGGCTTTAATCTTAAGTGGGCACAATTAAGCGGCCGCGCATCGCTCTCGCACAAAAGCCACGACTCCCAATCTAGAGTGTAATCTTCTGACAGGGGCGGAGTGATTCCTCTGAGGTAATGAGTTAAACCAATTAATTTCCTGACCTTCATTGTTTTAGATGAGCCCAATTTCATTAGTCACCACCCCTACGGTCCTGCTCCAATTCACCCGTGATCCCGTTCCAGAAATGCCCAAACGCCACATGCATGCACACACACACACACACACACACACACACACCAGAGCATGAGAATCTCTCGGCAGCTTCGGCGTGAGCGTGAGTCTGAACACGTATGAACTGTGACTGATGTTTTTACATTATCTGTGAAATCTCAAACTCATCTGTTGATCATCTGTATAGAGCGATAGCAATAGATAGTAAAGAAATAAAACACCAGGTTCTTTAAGTAAAAACA
>CM074301.1:17094906-17154906 GCA_037194245.1 Opsariichthys bidens | reverse complement strand
GGTGATATTTAATCTAAAGGGGCAAAATGTAAAGTAATACGATTTGCTGAGCCAATTTGGGCTAATAAACGACGAGAGACGCTGCTGGTGTGATGTACGAGAGACCGAACCTCCGCTAGTGATGCCACATAAACCATGATGAACGCTGACATGGAAAATGGGAGGCATGAGTGGAAATCTGAGGAAGATTTACAGCAGAACACTCTTTATAATGACAGGACAGATATATCACACACACACTCAGGTTGATATTTTGGTGTGTGGGAAAGGACGGCATTGGATCAGGGATCACATGAAAGTTCTCTAAGGTATAAACTCACGTTTGACCACCAGCGCTCCGTAACTGGACACTCCCACGCCTTTATCGGAGCGGACGATGCAGCGGTAGTGACCCGAGTCTCCCTTCGTGGTGTTGACGATGTCAAAGGTGCCGGTGTAGCGTCTGGAGTTCACGGGTTTGGAGTCCTTCATCGGAGCTTCACGGCCTCCGATTCCCTGAGAAACAACAGCGGCGGAGTGAAACTGACCCGACCGTCATCCACCACAACTGAGTTTATTGTGTTCTGAATGAGAGCGGTCACCTGTAACCAGAGCTTGTAGTTGACGTGGTCTTTGGGCTGGCCGTTAATGGTGCACTGGAACGTGGCCGTCTGTCTGGCGTTGACCTCCACGCCTTTAATGTGCAGGAAGTGAGGCGTGTTCACTGACAAACACAGACGGAGACATTAGCGAGCGTTCGAACGACAGCGAGTCGACTCAAATGACTCACTGAATCGCCCCTGCTCAACCGATCATAAAACGCATCCGCACACATTCCCATCAGGATAGAAGAGGATCTTAAATAAACGGATTCATGCGTGAGTTCAGCTGATGAATCACATTAAACGAGGCATTCAGAGACGATCGTTCATTTCAGGATCGTGACGCCGTGTGACTGTCATCATCAGCTGCTGTTTATGCAAAAACACTCAATTTGGTTATTAACTAAAACTATTAAAAAATAAGTCAAACGAACTGAATATATTATTATTACTAAAATAAAAAATGTTGTTCTTTTAGTTTAGTGTAGTTGGCTGACGTGTTTTGGCACAGGAGCAGAGGATTGTGGGTATCCAGTGTTCGCTCGAGACCCTGTTGATTAGGAGCGTGTCCGAGTGACCACACTTACTGCACTGATGCCCCTGACGGGAGATCCCTCTGACGGCCAGCAGACCCCGCTCGCCGGACGCCACCGCCTCAAACACCAGCTGGAGGACAAACACAGACAGACACTCGAGTTTAGTTTACCGCTCTTGATCTATTTGTGTCTGACGATCTTTAAATCTCTTCAGCAGATTTGCACACACCAAACCTTCTTCATATGCCATTCTTCTGAATTTATTGCCAAAAACATGGTGAACATGTACTTTTTTCTGTCTGTTGACGGAGTTACAAATCCAAAATCCCCTCTGGAAAAACCTTTAATGTGTCAATAAAATCAATAAGAATTTCGAACCCGGCAGATTTCTGTTCTGGGAACGTATGCAAATGAGTGCATATTTAAGGTGATGCCTCATTTGCATATTCAAACATAAAAACAATGCACTGTGATTCATCAAGAACGCTGATGTATGAGTTCAGCTGTGGTGTTTCCAGATCAGGACTTTTATTTTAAAATTCAAACGGCCTTTCGTTCACATCACAGCTGTGTTTCATTACGTTCCATTAGTGGCAGATGTTATTTATGAGTTAAAGTAGGGGGAGGAGCATCTAGAAAGCATTTGATTGGACAAAAATCTCTGTAGTGCGACATGAGTCATCAACGTTTCGGAGCGTTTTTGCTCTAGGAGCAAGACGGCAAATCTTTATCTTGTGTCAAGTTTATTTCTACAGCGCGTTCTACAGTACAGACCGTTTCAGAGCAGCTTCACTGAAATAATAACGGCGTTGTAAAATTCATTAATTATGAAACGAGTTCAATTTGAGCTGCAAAGCAGCTGTACAGAAGACAAGAGAGTCATTATTCAGCTCGAGTTCTGCTCTCATCTGCTGTCAGTGCAGTTAAACGACTGAATATTTATGGACTTCTAAAGCAAAGCGGTTCACTAGCAGACAGAAAGACACAAAACACACATTCTGAATTCACAAAGTTTTTATTTACTATCAAAATGATGGTAAACATATTGTGTCATGTTCCTCTCGGTTCTTGTCACCTGTTGTTTTAGAGCTGTGATGGATCCTTGATAGAACTCAAACACCAAATTCATTATTTTCTCATTTATTAGTATCTAATAATATCTTATCGTTATCAATTAAACCTTTAACGAACACCGAGAGCGCAGTTATCATGCACATTAAAAAGCTTTACAAACACACAGTGTCATGATTTCTGTCTTATAATAATTCATATTTTCACAGAAGCCCTGGGATAAACGTTTATAGTTCTGATATAAACACTGATGGGGTAGTCGTGGCCTAGTGGTGAGGGAGTCGGGCTTGTAACCTGAAGGTTGCTGGTTCGAATCCCACGCCGGCAGGAATTGAAGGTGGGGATTGTGAATGAACAGCACTCTCTCCACCTTCAACACCATGACTAAAGTGCCCTTGAGCGAGACACCTGACCCCTGATTGCTCCCCTTGTAAGTTGCTTTGGATAAAAGCGTCTGCTAAATGATGAAAAATGATGTCATTTACTAGAGGTCCTGACGAAACGTTCATTGCTGCAGTTTATTTTAAAGAAAAATCCAATTAATTTGAATTATTTTAAAAATCGGTTTGAGTGAACGATTCAATGACTCAAAGAATCACGTGTTGTTGTTTTTTGTTTAAAATAGAGCCATTCGTGATTTTCCCATGATTCTGAACCGGCAAATAATCGGTTTGAGTGAATGATTCAATGACTCACTCATTTTGATCGCTTCACAGTCAAAACCCCAGAGTGAAATCAACTCTGCTCAGAGAACATTTGGTCCCTCTCTAAATAGAGTTAAAGTCACACTGAAGCAGAGTTGAAGTTAATGAGATAATTAAGCAATTCATTAAGCGACGATTGAACATTATTGATGAACACCTGCTGTTAACAAGCAGAATCACTGAAGAATAGAGAAACACAAGAACTTCAGCCACAGTCTGAGATAAAATCAACTGACGATAAAAGACATTCAATCTCTGAAGAGTGTGACTTTAACTCTATTTAGAGCGGGACCAAATGTTCTCTGAGCAGAGTTGATTTAACTCTGGGCTTTTTAGCGATCAAAATGAGTGAGTCATTGAATCATTCACTCAAACCGATTTTTTAAATAATTCAAATTAATTCGATTTTCCTTTAAAATAAACTGCAGCAATGGACATTTAGTCAGAACCTCTAGTAAAGGACATATTATTTAGTTTATTTGCCGGTTCAGAATCATGGGAAAATCACGAATGGCTCTATTTTAAACAAAAAACAACAACACGTGATTCTCCATCTCTCCGGAATCGCACAGCGGCGTTTTGGAGCGGATCTGAACGCGTTCACAAGGAAACAACAGGTTAGAGCCACAGGCGTCTGACGCTCTCTGTGCTCCTCCTCTTCGTTGCTGCCGTCTCCTCCTCCTCCTCATATTGTGCGTGAAGGATCCTGTATCTGTTCCAGCACTGAAGTGACGGTCCGGTGCTTTACAGGGACAAGATCCTGATATGATCAGCAGTGAGCGCAAAACACGGCAGAAGATACCGGAGCCATGAGGGCGTGGAGATCTGACTGAAATCACACCGTAATCCTGCAGTATCATCCGCCCGCATGACACCAGCACTAAAATACAGACGACAACAAGCTTTTCCTATTCTGTCCACTGGACAGCGGGAAAAACAAATCCGATGATAATAAACGGGAACCCTGCGATTGAAAGAGCAGTTTCTACCTGATTTAACACACAAAAACTAATATATTTAAGTTTGTTATTTTTTTTGGCGCTGAACAATTACCATATTCATGTACAATGATATTTGATAAATACTGTTGCAAAAGTATAACCATGGTACAACACCGCATGCAATACTGTGGAACTTTCATATACCGAGGTACTGAATAATTACCATATTCAAATTATATTAATGAAGAAAGCCTCGCATGCCACGACATTTCTACAGACATTATCACAGATCTTTAAATGTTGCTCGGGAGAACCTGAAGGAGACACTGTCAATGTGACCTGAACAAAAGAGCAAATGAACAGAATGGTTAGCGCCGGGCGACGGCGAGCGCTCGCATCTGGGCCAATCAGATCGATTGTCATTCTGCTGTCGTTTAGCAGATCCATCCCGGCCTCTAATGACGGACTGGTGCGAGAGCGAGTCGTGAGATTCTCACCGCTGTGAGCACGAGGAGCTCCTTAAGTCAGCCACTTATTTCTTTTTTCACATGTTTGCGATCAAACAGACTCATTTTTGAGCTGCAATTTCCAGAATTTTGCATAAAATAGTGTTTTATAATTGGGATGCCACATTAGATGTACAACGGTCACACTACAGAACAGGGGGAGATGCAGAATGCTCCTTTACTTTTGTTTTATTTTTGTTTGTTATCATAGGCTGCTGTCACTTTAGGAGCTAAAGCACAGATTTAATATACTCCTCAGTCACATGAACAAAAAATAATCTCATTAATGAAATGTAGCTGCAAAGAGGTCATGTGAGCACAGCTGAGAGCAATTAAACGCATATTAAGACCATTTAGGCAAAATGACCAAAAAATCTAATATGGTTAATGGCTAATAATGTGATTTTATGGTTTATCGCTTTTAACCAATTTTTACCAAATTGACGTGGAGTAGTCAGAGTGACAATGACACAGGCAAAGTTTGCTGTCCGTTTGCCACATCTCTAGCCTCAAGAGTCATTACCGATTCCATTTATTGACATGAAATCCATCATTTTTTTCTGAAGATGATGCAATTTGATTTCGGTGAAAATGGGACCAACGGTCAAGGGGGAGTTTGGAAAAGTAGGTTTTGAAAGAAAATCAAAATGCCGGACAGGAAGTTTGGTTAAACGTGGCAAAATTGGTATCCATGTTCTCGACATAACTCAAGGAATCTATTCAGACCCGTTTCATTACGACAAGCTCATTTAATCAAAAGTTTTCAAATCATTTCGTTACAACTTTCGACCACAAGGTGGCGCTGCCCCAAAAGTTTTTAAGTTCTGTCAGGGTCAGGTGCCGAAAACGCATAACAAAACGTTCTTAAAATACAGCATTTTACGACATAATTCAAAAATAAGGGGAAAATTGTATATAATTCGTCTAGGCATGATGGCCCGAATCTAATGAGACCACTTTTATGAGCAAAAATAGCCATTTTTCTTATCTCCAGACCAGTAGGTGGCGCTGCCCCGAAGCACAGCACGTAAGCTCGGGTCATGCTTGCGATGACGTGGACCAAGTTAGGTCCGAATACGGTGAAGCGCTGAGGAGATACAGCCTTGCGTCCATTTTCGCAAACGCTATGGAAAATCCGTTCGTACATTATTTGAAAACTGTTTGACAGATCGACTTGAATTCCATAACTTTTTGTGGGCATTGTCTTAAGACTCGAGTTTAGTGAAAATCAGAGCGACGTCCAAGTTAGAAAAAATTCACACACGTTTCTAGCCCTTACGGTTCAAACGTTATGAACACACGCGCGAGTGCGACTTTGGACAGCGGGTGGCGCTAGAGGGGTCGAGTTAGAGACTCCAAATCTGGCGCGGTGACATTTTGGACTGTCCTCTTTCTGCGTGCCAATTTTCAGAACTTTTCCCGCAAGTGGGCAGCCATAGACCTCCAGAGCAAGAAACGGAAGAATGATGATGAGAGGAACGCCGATGCCGACACACAAACGCAATAACAGCCCAGAATATTTATGATTGTTTCACATGCGCTTCATTTATTCTGATCTGCACAATGCTGAACTAAAGTCCACCTTCGTTATGAATAATAGAGAAAACGTTTTGAAAACTTTCTGAATAAAATGGGCACGAAGAGACCGAACTCGAACCGATGCAATTATTGAATCAATCTCATGTGATACTTTTGTTCGTGTCGCTGGGTTTTGTGAAATGACAAACGTCTCAAACAGTCTGATCTTTTGTGCCAGAATTTATTTGTGAGCTGCATCCGTTTGTCAATCAACGGCATTCAGAGACGTTAAACACGGTTCCTCGCAATCCCAGGAACAAAGCAGAGGTCAGATGTTGCGCGTTCATCCTCCGGCTCGCCTGCGCGTTAAAAATATCCAGCGTAAAATGTCAGCGCGGATCGCGGAGGACGGGGCCGCGGCCATTCACACACTCAAACTACACTGTGCCGTCAATTAAAGACAAAGTGAGCGCGACGCAATTAGAGACGGCCGCGTCCTCTCGTCGTGAACCAGAAGAAAAGCGCAACAGGAGACAAAAACGCAAACCCTGTCATTACAAAATAAGAGACGGGAGTAATTTCTGTGTACCAGGTGGTTTCATCTTGACAAACTCTTAAGATACAGTGCAATTACACAAACCTGCAATTAGCCTGGCATCGCTAATTAGCTACGGCGCATTGTTAATCTCTGCTAGTATTAAAAAGTCACAGTCGCATTTTTCAGCAATTACGCCGCTGGATGAAGACAGAGATACGTGTCTGTCAGCAGATGCTGCTCGTTTCTCAGAGGACTTCTGGATGCTTTTGTTGTTGGTCGTCCAACGGTCTCTCGGGGGAGGGAGGCAGATTTGAGAAGCGTGTCTGAGCATCGGGGTGATTTGTTAGCGCGAAACACGTGATGCTCGTGTGGAGGGTGACACGCTGCGGGCTACAATACTAACCCGAGCTGAAGGGTGTTCCCAACGGGAAGAGAAACCACACACACGGAGGACAGACGCAGATTTCTCCGATGCTTCTCAGGAATCTCACCATGAGCTTCAGAAGAGAAAAGTCTCAGTCTCAATTAGAACCCAAACTTTCCTCTGTTGGAGGCGGAGAAACTGAAAATGAAATTAAATAGTGATGCCGCGACTGCGAACGTGATAAATAAATAAATATTTGTAATGAAATAGTGATGTAGAAACTACACGTTAAAAAAAAAAAAAAAAAAAAAAATTAAATAAATATGTTATAAAATAGTGATGTAGAAACTACACGTTAAAAAAAAAAAAAAAAAAAAAAATTAAATAAATATGTTATAAAATAGTGATGTAGAAACATATTTTAAAAATAAATAAGTAATTGAATGCATGAATGAATAAATGTTATGAAATAGTTTTGTAGAAACAACATTTTTAATAAATAAATAGATATTTATTATTAAATTAAACCAGAAACGACACACTTAAAAATGATAAATAAATATTTGTAATGAAATAGTGATATAGAAACTACACGTTAAAAAAAAAAATTAATATATAAATAAATATGTTATAAAATAGTGATGTAGAAACATATTTTAAAAATAAATAAGTAATTGAATGTATGAATGAATAAATGTTATGAAATAGTTATGTAGAAACAACATTTTTAATAAATAAATAGATATTTATTATTAAATTAAACCAGAAACGACATACTTAAAATTGATAAATAAATATTTGTAATGAAATAGTGATGTCGAAACTACACGTTAAAAAAAATAAATAAATAAAAATAAATAAATATATAAATAAATATGTTATAAAATAGTGATGTAGAAACATATTTTAAAAATAAATAAGTAATTGAATGTATGAATGAATAAATGTTATGAAATAGTTTTGTAGAAACAACATTTTTAATAAATAAACAGATATTTATTATTAAATTAAACCAGAAACGACACACTTAAAAATGATAAATAAATATTTGTAATGAAATAGTGATATAGAAACTACACGTTAAAAAAAAAATTAATATATAAATAAATATGTTATAAAATAGTGATGTAGAAACATATTTTAAAAATAAATAAGTAATTGAATGTATGAATGAATAAATGTTATGAAATAGTTATGTAGAAACAACATTTTTAATAAATAAATAGATATTTATTATTAAATTAAACCAGAAACGACACACTTAAAAATGATAAATAAATAAATAAATATGAAACTAAATAGTGATGCAGAAACTAACTAAACTAAATGCCTCTTTCTGCAGATTACATATACACCAGTAGGTGGCAATGAGAGAATGCATTTGTGAGTGAGTCACTGAATCATTCAATGAATCGATTTAATCAAATGCATCAAGTCATTCTTTAACACAACAAGTGGATATCTCTAGGCTTGTTCGGGATGTATCCGGACTAATCGGCGCACGACATCAAAGTGCCGCGAGATAGACAAAAGCATAGAATCGCTCTCTCTGTACTTGTGTCGTATGCCGATCGGTCTACGCAGAGCTGATGCATCCCTTTTATGAGTGAGTCGTTGAATGATTCACTGAACCGATTAGAACAGATCAGTAATTCATTCTGTAACAAACCAAGTGTCAACAACCAAGTCAAAAACCCGAGTGAGTCATTGAATCATTCACAAATTATATTGTTGCTGCACCATTTCAATGCACAAATGATAATTATTTATAAAAAAGTTTCCAAACACTCTTACTGCCTCGTCCATTCCCTTTAATTAATTCAGCCATATATTGTATATATGTATAGTATATATATAGTATATAGTATATATATATATATATATATATATATATATATACAATATATGGCTGAATTAATTGTGAATGAAATATATTATTTGAAATTAGTCAACTCTAACGTCCAGTAATGTCAGTGTGTGTGATGACCGGTGACTATGTGTTTCCTAACGTGGCTTTTTGTGTCCATATGTTCATCCCCGCCGGTGTCCACACAAGAGCTTTTATCCAGAAACGCCCTCCCATCGTGCCACACCGAGTGTTCGGCTGCTGAAAGTTGAACACGGAGGCTTTGAGGAACTTCATGCCGTTCTGTACCAACCAAAGCCACGGGGGAGCATTTGATCAAGAAATAATTGAACTTCCTCTCTTAATTAAGGCAGCGGGCCAGCAGGAATCTGCGTCAGTCTGGCAGGTGTCGAGCCGTCGAACACGAGCCACTTTGTAGGTTTGTGTCAAGAGCAACAGGAAACGGAATTAATTAATGAGACGCGCTGCAGCGTTTGATGACAAAAGAAGCTTCATGCACACATTGGAAAAGCCTCACTGGATGTTAGTTAGTGGGCCACTAAACATGCTCTCACCTGGTAGAAATTGGGCCAGAAGGTGCTGATGGCCAGCTCCACCTGCTGCCATTTCTGCAAGGCCGGTCCGGACGAGTTCCACACCGGGATTCCCAGAGGACTGTTGTTCTCCTTGACGTAGATGAAGAGCTGCGCAGGACTGGAACCCTCTCGACCGGCCGCGTAATACTGGAATATGACGCAGTGCGTGTCGTTCTCTTTGAACTGGGGCATGACGAGCTGAGCCTTCTGTCCGGCGGACCGTCCGGAGCTGTTCGCCATCATGAACGCTGAACCTGAGGACACCAAGTTGTGAATGTTACAAGGTGAAAACACAACCGAAATCTACCGCGGCATCGAAAACTCATCACAAGGTTACATGAGCGAGAGTCCAATCCCACCGCATCGGCCCGGTTTCAAACAGACCCCAAGCAGTGTCTCTGGACACACGCTTCACTTCCTCTGAGACGGTGCTGTGAGAGGTGTGTGTCAGGCTGCTCGCGTGCTCTCAAAAGACCGGTGTGTGAAGTGTTTGCTCGACTAACACGGCTGTGGAAAAACAGGTAAAGGCAGGAAGTGCCGTTCTAAAACGGTTAATAAGTAGCTTCTGTGTAACATTAGCGGCGACGCTCTCCGTGGAAAGCAGCTGTTGATTTTAGGCCTGTGTGTTTACATTGAACCCTCATTTCCACCGGGTTAACAGCGTGAAACCAACGGATCGTCATGGACATTTTCATCGTATTTGATACACAAAGGCCTCAAAGTGACCACCATCTGCAGCAAAATGTCTCCATATTCTCATTCTATCAGCCCATATGAGCCATAAAACCTGACCAATCAAATATGGGTCATTCTGCGTCCACTCAAGCAGAGGTGTCCGGCGCAAATGGATTGAAACACAAACATAGGTAGCGATGAAAGCCAAAATATTAACGTCACAGATGTATAACAACCGAGTTCTCTGGAGGAAGCTCCAAATGACTATTTTCACCTGAGATTTGGAGCCAGATTAGAGGAGTGTGAAAATGACTCGATAAAGATGTCAGCGTCACGATTTCATTCTCTCACAGAGATCGGTGGATCTGGTAGTGAAATCGGTTGGCTTGATCGATCTTTCTTTCATTATATGCCGACAGCGGCCGTTCAAAACTGGGGAAAAAGCACTTGTTGTGTTTTATTCCTCGAGTTCCTCGAGGAGTCTCAATTCTGCTCATTTTCAGTCAAAAACCACGAGTCACTTTACAAATAAATGATACTTTTATCTTTTCAAGAGGAGAATCTGAAGAACAAATAATGTTCTAGAAATGTATCCGAGTGCCACAAATATTCCCTTTTCCAAAGTTTGCACGCGTGTAACTCTAAAAGTATTCAAGATTTCTTAATATCCTTCTGGATTCTCGTTATTAATGAACTTTACTTTTGAAATCTCCATTTTTAAAGCTCTATACGCTTCAGTCTCACAGATATGAGGATCTCAAAACCGCTGCATGTTCAAAACTGTCCTGATTTGACATGGAATGAGCCATATGATATTCCATGGTCAAAGGTTTTGTTCAAAAACACACCGTGATGCAGTTGAGTGATTCATTCAGAGCGTCTGAACAGACACACACGTGACCGAACGCCGAACCGACTGTCACAATGAGCTCATTACCGAACTGCTGACACAACACTGAACGAGTGTCGCCGCTCTGACCCTCACATCTGTGAGTGAGTGTGTGAGAGTGTGAGTGTGTGTGTGAGTGAGTGTGTGTGTGTGTGTGTGTGTGTGTGTGAGTGAGTGTGTGAGTGTGTGAGAGTGTGAGTGTGTGTGAGTGTGTGTGTGACAGCTCCACACTAACTGAACACTGCTCTTTATACATTAATCTGCAATCACACTTTCCTTCTTTACACACTAAACCGTTGCTCGTGATGCTGTTAATTCAGATGTATATTGTGACGAGCACGGCGGGCGAGAGCCGTGGGGGAACGGCGCGAGGCCGGTGACGCGAGAGTTAACGAGCTTCAGGTGCTCGGCGCACCGGTCTCGTATCTCCCACGGAGGAGCTCCGGAAGCATAAAGGAGGAGCGACGACAGTGGAGGACGAGAGAGGACCAGGCCTGGATTTTATGTTGTGTTTTATTTGGTTTGTGTGGGCGGCAGTCGCCGTGAGGAACTGCCGCCCTTATACTTTCGTTTTATTGTTGGTTTTATTTGATTATTAAATATGTTAAATGTTCGCCGGTTCCCGCCTCCTTCTTCCCATATTTACGAACTTTGTTACATATATATATTGTTCTGTCATGGTTTTGGTTCAGTTGACTCTGGTGTGAAGCGCAGTGAAGCAGAGCCTGTTAGTGTGTGAGAAACGGACCGAAGCGTCTGAAAGGGACGGATCAATAAGACCATCTCACCTTTTTGAAACCTGTGAGGAACAAATCAAAGCCGAGACACTGAACGAGTGCCTGGTTCTGTCCGTCTGTGTTCTGGGTCATTAACACACTCTTCTGACCGTCTGTTTCAGCCTTAAAAACTTTAATCATCGCGTTATTTCATCTGAAACTACAGGCAAGGGCACGATGAGAGAAACATCAACTAATTGGTGTTGATCAATACAAGTTGTTGAACTTTTAATTATGATTAAGGCTGAATTTCCCAGAGGCACTTGAGGGCAGCGTTAAACCTCATTTAGCTTGCTTTAAAAATGCATTATTAGTGATGCAAAACCTCCAACACGGAGCGATACAACTCATCCTGTGTTTCCCAAACCCAGGGCCTCACGTTCCCCGTCCAAACCTGTCTGGACCGGCTGTTGTGTGTAATTACACACACTTCCAAACAAGCGCTTCACATCAGAGAAACACGGCCGCCGCGTGTCCCGTCTTGTCTCGCGCGTCTAGTCGAGATTGCAGGTGGAGTGTCAGATTCCACAGCCCAAGGAGAGAAATCCATCATTCATTCATTCATTCATTCATTCACACTCACATCATTGTCTGAGAAACTCACAGCCTGGAGCGTCAGATCGGAGAAACTGAAAGACCGAGTGTTTATTAAAGGGAACGTTCAGCCAAAAACATCATTCTGTCATCGTTTACTCAAGACTCGTGTATCTTCAAACCTGCTTTCATTCGTCCATGAAACAAAAACACAAAAGGAGAAATTCTGAAGAATGTTGCAATAATCAGACCATCGAACTCCAAAAGCGCATGTGATTTTAATAATTTATACGAGTAATTTTTCTCTCTCTACACACAAACACACATATATGACAAAATAAATATAAAATAGACAAAAAAAAAATAAAATATAAAATATTTCAATACATTTTATATATATATATATATAATGCATAATAAATATAAAATAGAGAAAAAATAGTTCAATACATTTATTTTCAAATATTTATATAATAATCTTTAATAAATAAATAAATATATATATATTAATATATATATATATATAATGCATAATAAATATAAAATAAACAAATATAAAAAGATATAACACTAAAATATTTAATACATATTTTTTAAATTAAATATATTATTTTTAAATCTATTAATATATTGTGTTAAATATGTTAGGTTTATATATATAGAGAGAGAGAGAGAGAGAGAGAGAGAGAGTAAATAGTGACAGTGTCGGCCGGTCAGTGCTTCGGTCATCAGCTGCTCTTTCGTTAGTGCCGCTCTCAGTGAAAACTCTCAACAGTGCAGAATCCCGGAGACGAGCTTCTCTCAGAGAAACGACAGGAGATTGACGACGGAGACCGAGACAAAACCTTTCCCAGAAACACCAGCGTTCCCATGACCACCGCACTGTGATTCCGTGACTGGCGCAGACACGCAAAACACACAAAACACGGCGGATTCTTTTAAGAGCAAGCGTCAAATAAATCAGCCGGAGTGATTCGTACCGTACAGTCGCGCCAAACATCATTCACACTCACGCGACGTTCATCAGATCAAGTATCAGACATCGACAGACAGACGTTTGAAGATCTCCTGAGATACGATTAAAGAATAGTTTTCTTTTTTAGCTACTTTTATTTCGACTAACAGACATACACACAACGCCCCTCAGATGGGATTTACCCATAATCCTCTGACGTGCCTTCAGCGGGTTTTACGCATCCGCATGTGCGTTCCCTCCATCTGTGAGCATCACCATCATCATCCTCGCTCTTCATCGCCCGCCGGACGTGTTTATTTGACGACAGCTTCTCCTCCTCGAGTTTAAAACCCCACGAAAGCCTCTCGTCGCTGCTTTGTTCCTCACGCCACCTTCATCTTCAAGCCAGCTTTGATATCGGTGTTATTCTGTCACATGCGGCCGCGAGAGATGACACGAAACACGCTGAGAGATGAGAGCAAATGTGGTGAAGCACAAGGTCACAGCTGTGAATTCACATTTGTCGATATCTGCTCTTGTTTTGATGAATAAACACCGATCAAAGGTCACGCGATGAAGTGAACGGGTCATCTCCTCCTCGTCTTCATCAGTGGGATTTATTAGGCAGCATTTTGTCCTCAAAGTTCATGTTAGAAGCAGGAAAAAAGGTCAAGCGTCCGGACTTGAGCGAGTTTGACGAGAGCCAGACGACCGGGTCAGAACATCTCCAGAACTGCAGCTCTTGTGGGTCTGCAGTGGTCAGTGTGGCTCACTGATGCCCGTGCGGTCCGACCCAACAGACGAGCTCCAGAAGTTCATGCCGGTTCTGATGAAGCTGTCCAGAGCTTCGGTTTGTTGCGTGTGGAGCTGCAGACCAGACCATGTCCATGATGACCGCTGTCCAGCGCCGAAAGAGCCGACGGTGGGACGTGAGCATCAGAACTGGACCACGGAGCGACGGAAGAAGGTGGATCACGTGTTCTTCTACATCCCGAGGATGACACCAGGATGCGTTATGGGAAGAAGGAGAGCCGGCGGATGCTTGGGAAATGTTCTGCTGGGAAACCTTGGGTCCTGCATCCATGTGGACGTTTCTGTGACACGAACCACCGACCTCAGCGTTGTAGACCGTGTACAGCATTTCACGGAGACGGTATTCCCGGGTGGCTCTTTCAGCAGGATAACGCTCCCGACACAAAGCAGGAACGGTTTGAGGAGACTTTGAGGTGTTGACTCGACCTCCAAATTCCCCAGATCTCAATCCGATCGATCATCTGTGGGATGAGCTGAACAAACAAGTCCGATCCACGGAGCCTCTGCTGCGAACAGATCCCACAGAACACCTTCAGGGTCCGGAGGAGTCCTCGACGGGTCAGAACCGACGCGATGTTAGGAAGGTGCTCGTAATGTAACGCCGGATCGGTGTCCGATTCTTCCTGCAGAAGTTTCTTCTCTCTTGATCTGCGCTACATCAGCGTTCATTTCATCGGCATTGATCTCTGGGAATTACGGATGGCAGATCTTGTTATGTTTAGTCTACTGTACAAAGTTACAAGCTCAAATTGAGTTTGGGCAGCAGATCCGTCCATGTTAACGCACCTTCCTGCTTCATTATGGCTTCACGGCTCAGTTAATGCACTCATCTCTCGCTGGGACGGATATCAGGTGTCAGTTTCAGGAGGATGTGGAGTGGAAGCGTCTCCCGGAGAAATGCGCTGTAAGGTAATTACGCTCGCGTGGCGAATAATGGACCTGGCACCGTCTGACGCACCTGCCGCATGTCGTTTCTGTAACTCATTAGACTGACTAAACGCTTTCTTCTTCATCCGTGGAGTAACGGCAGCAATCTGTTGTTGATGTTCCTGCGACGTGTCGAGCGTGTGCCGACAGCTTCTCACACACACTCGCAGTCTGGACGTGTACCGGAAATACTGCCTTGTGTTTGTACACAGGGCTGGGTGTGTTACTGTTAAAACGTATTTCACTACAGATTACAAAATACACGCTTTAAAAAGTCATTTGTAACGTGTTTCGTTACATTACTCGAGTTTAGTCACTTCATCTAAATACTTTAGAATACTTTGGAATACTAATAAGTGTGAAACAAACACAAAAAAGATCATTGAGAGTTTTTATCTCACAATTCTGACTTTTTCCCTCAGAATTGAGTGATATAAAGTTGCAACTGTGAGTTATAAAGTCAGAATTATGAGATATAAACTGACAATATTGAGAAAAGTCAGAATTATGAGATATAAACTGACAATATTGAGAAAAGTCAGAATTATGAGATATAAACTCAGAATATTGAGAAAAGTCAGAATTATGAGATATAAACTCACATACTAAATTCACAATTGCAAGACAAAAAGTTTATATCTCCCAATTCTGACTTTATAACTTGCAATTTTGAGTTTAAATCTTGCAATTCTGAGAAAAAGAAGTCAGAATTGTGAAACACAAACTCACAATAGTGAGAAAAAGTCGCAGTGACGAGTGAATTATAAAATGACTCTCAAAACATGAAAACAGTGGTGGATCATCAGCTCATGACAGGACAGTTCAGTTGTTTTTATAAATTCAGTCATTTTGTCTTGTTCAGGACAGAACTAAATAAAAATAACAACATTTTTATGATCCTCTTAAAAGTATTAAATGTTGATGAAACTGAACTGGTCTTTTTCAGACGGTCAGAGTCAGAGAATCACCAATCGCTGTTTAAATGACATTAAAACTCAAAGTAATCACTTTGGTAATCTAAAACACTTTTCAGATGGAACTGGAATCTGATTACCACCCATTTCAAATCAAACACAGTCACTCAAATCTTGTGTTTTAAATACGTCACTAAGTCGTTACTCCTCGACCCTGATTGAACATGATACAGTATCAGATGGAAATACACCAATACAGTACATCAAAATACTACAGTATCACCATCTGCACTTCATCTGCCCTCCAGGGACCGATTTTACTCTTCTCCCGTCGGGTGATTCTGATCACAGAACCCGTTTGAAGACGCTCGTGACCTTCGCCCCGCTGCCGTCGTTAAGAGGAAACATCATTATGCTGGAGTTCCATTCTCCTGTGCCGATGTTTAATGCCGAATGCGTCCGTGGCAGCGGCGGGTAATTTGCAAACTATTTTGAAAGCATATTATAATGGGATTGTTTTAGTGCCATCTATAATTCACTCAGCAGGAAAATGTGTTTTTTTACCCTCAACAATGTGGCGTTCAGGAGCAATTAAGAGGAAAAGGCTTTTAAAAGCGACTGGTGCATTTCCATAAAGGGCAAAGCTTTGAAATTGCATAAAACACAAGCTAAATGTTTTTTACTGTTCAGTGCGGGAGGGAAATAAACCGATGGCTCAGAAAGAGGGAGTCATTGCGTCTCATCAGGCTGTTATAGAGCCGTTTAACGCACAGATCTCGCTCTGCGGCGGCATAAAACACGCTTCATTTGGACGGTGTTGTTGCGCCGCGTGTTTACAGCAGGATGACGCTCGTTCGCTTCAATATTTAAAGGAGATGCATGATTTAAGAGGTGTAACACTTCATGATGGTCTGGTTTCCCCAGAGACGTCAGATCTGAGGAGGAGAGCAGCTTTCACTTAAAGAGCTGTTTGATTATGATTTTCTCAGTTTTATGTTTGAGCAGAAACAACATCTGCAAAGTGACGACGCTCAAAGTTCAATACAAAGAGAGCTTTTTAATCCTGGTAGAGACGACAACGAGCTTCTTACCGGGTTAGTGACATCACAAACCCTCCAATTTACATAAACCCCGCCCCCGAGAGCACTCATCAAAGGGGGCGGGGCCGTGTCGGGCCGCTCTAGAGTTGTTGTGGTCGAGTGTTGTCGATGCGTCATTTTACGCCGGACCGCTTCACAAACGAGGAGAAAAGACGAGCGTGACGACACACGCTAGTGACGAGCCGATCAACTCCATCAGTTTATCCACGAACCGTTCAGAAACGTCTTCCCGAGTCTCTCCATCCGTTCGAACGCTTTCCTCATTTTGTCTGCGTGAGATTCTCCAGCTTTGTTGTTGTTGTTGATCTGTTGAAGCTCCGCCCTCTTCTGGAGCTCATTTGCATTTAAAGGGACGGCGTGTTTTTGACAAGCGATAATAAATGATCAGTGGAGGATTTGGAGCTGAAACACCCGAGACTGAGATTACATCAGGTGAAAAGGGAGTTATGGGTCTCCTATCCATTACCAGAAAATCACTATCATTTCCTGATTCTTTCAGGTTGTAGAAGACTGGAGGGAACCAGTGTATGAAACGCAGAACTTTCAGAATTAATAAAAAAATATTTTCTTTCAAATCCATCTAGCATGATTCAATGGAGATGTGTAGAGTGATGTGAGCATCGAAATGAACATTAATTCTATTATCGGACGCTTCCGTCTGTGCTGAAGGCGCGTTCCCACAATGCATCATTCAGCCCCTCAGAAATCCCATTTCCAACAGGCGCACCTTCAATTTACAGAGTGCTTTACATGTGAAGGTTAATCAATAAACAGGCCCGACCGTGCCGTTACAGGACCGCCGAGACCCACACACCCGCCGTAATCCCAACACGGGAAAATTGGAAAAGAGGCGCCCATCTAATTCCAAACAAACATGCTCATCAGACACTCGCCTGGGGAACTGGACTAGATTGGCTGTGTGTGTGTGTGTGTGTGTGTTAATGACGATAACACAAGGTTACAGCAGCGTTTACTGCAGCAGCCGCTGCATTGATAACTGAAAGCCATTGATTGTGTTTCTTCCACAGTTGTACGTTATTCACTCTCAATGAGGCCAGTGAGACACGATGCATTATGGGTCGGACAGGCTGTGTATAAACTGGAATGATTACTGACGCCTCCGTTAATGAAGAAGGAACTTGGCCGTCGATCAGTGAATAAATTGGGACATTGGATTCCCCTGAATGCAGTTTAATTAGATCTCGGCGCAGCTCGGATCCTTTACTAGTGCAGGGTGATGTTTTTACAGGTTTAACTGGAAGAAGGTATTGGATTATTAATTGGCTGATGTCTGGCTTCATTAGCATTTTAGTGTTGAAGTTGCATTCTGAAAACAAATAGAAGCAAAAAGTGATGTTCTGCATCAGTGTTTTTGTCCTGTTCTGCAGTGCAAATATCGAAACATTCACTGTTTGTCTCTCTCTGATTAATCACGTTAAACGGGACCTATAACTCTTTCACCGGATGCAATATCAGTCTCTCCACTGATCATTTATTATCGCTTGTCAAATTTGGGTGTGAGGAGCAAAAACACGCCGTCCCTTTAAATGCAAATGAGCTCCAGAAGAGGGCGGAGCTTCAACGGCTCAACAACAACAAAGCTGGAGAATCTCACGCAGACAAAATGAGGAAAGTGTTCGAACGGATGGAGAGACTCGGGAAGACGTTTCTGAACGGTTCGTGGATAAACTGATGGAGTTGATCGGCTCGTCACTAGCGTGTGTCGTCACGCTCGTCTTTTCTCCTCGTTTGTGAAGCGGTCCGGCGTAAAATGACGCATCGACAACACTCGACGGCCCTAGAGCGGCCCGACATGGCCCCGCCCCCTTTGATGAGTGCTCTCGGGGGCGGGGTTTATGTAAATTGGAGGGTTTGTGATGTCACTAACCCGGTAAGAAGCTCGTTGTCGTCTCTACCAGCCTTAAAAAAAGTGATTTCTGTAAAAGAAAATCTCGTCGCAGCTTCACAGATGTTGTTTCTGCTCAAACGGCAACATCACACACTGACTGAAGCTCAAACAGTGAAATCATAATCCCCTTTAAAAAGTGACATACAATAATCAAGCTGAAATGTGTGTAAAAGCTGACAGTGCCTTTGCAATCTAATAATGAGGAATAATATGCAGGAAACCCATGAATGCCTCATTAGACCGAGGATGTTTCTGATTGGCTAGGACCCCATCCAGCAGCCAATCAGCACTCTGTTGGACGAGTGAAGGAAGCGTGTGCCGGGTCCAGTCTGATTAGCATCAGCCAATGGCACGGCGCTGAGCGCAGCTGCAGCGTTCCCGCCTGGACTCTGAGCGCTCTTTATGGGCCAGTGTGATGATCTGGCCCTGATCCACAGCGTACGGGACACCTGTGGACGGACGCGGCGCTCGGCACTGGCCAGCGGCGGCGCTGTGACTCCAGATCTGTGCTGAGACTGTCTGCAGTGAAGCCTCTGCTCTGGTCCGTGTCAGCTAATATGAGGACTGAAGACGGATCCGTTTCACATCGCAGTTTGATCAGCGTCGAACGGAAACTACAACAAACATCCGTTTTGCCTTCCCTGTACTCCAACGGCAAAAGAAACACTCTAGGACAGTTTCACAAAAGAGGAAAGAAGCTTCCTGTCATTCAACGGCAAGGCGATACAAACAAAGTGTGGTTATAAATGGACATAAAAATTACAAATCAAAATATACGAGCTGCAAAACCGCAACACCTGATCAATAAAACTTTATGTAAATTACACATTATAAATGATATTTGAATTGTTATATTAATGATATTATTTTATTTACATATATCATAAATAACATGCACTATTATTTATATTATTATTCATGACAATTATATTATAATTATTAATTATTAATAACACATTAATATTTATTTGTAATATTTATTAAATTCACTTACACAATGTTATTACATTATAATTTTGTTATCAAAATTATATTATTTATTGCATTCCTGTCAATAATTATAGTTAATTCTATTATTATTGTTATTATTATTATTATTAATTCTATTATTTTATTTACACATTATTAATGACTATATATTATATTATATATTATTATATTATATTATAATTAACAATATTAATAATAACAGCCTCTAGATGTTTGTTAATATAACAAGATGAACTGATCAATTAATATCTCGTACTGGAGTAAACACATCATCTTCATCATCATCACCATCATCATCATCATCACCATCATCATCATCACCATCATCATCATCACCTTCATAATCATCATCACCTTCATCATCATCACCATCATCATCAGCACCTTCATCATCATCAGCACCTTCATCATCATCCTCATCACCTTCACCTTCATCATCATCATCATCACCTTCACCATCATCACCATCATCATCATCATCATCACCTTCATTATCTTCATCATCACCACCATCATCATCATCATCACCTTCATCTTCATCATCACCATCATCATCATCATCACCTTCACTTTCATCATCATCACCTTCACTTTCATCATCATCATCTTCACTTTCATCTTCGCCTTCATCATCATCATCACATTCACCTTCATCATCATCATCATCTTCATCATCATCACCTTCATCTGTCTCACATAAGCACTTCTTTATCATTTCAGGGTGATGGATTGGAGCTCATCAGACGTCATTATTCTGACCAGCTCGAGATCATCAGGATAAAGCGACTGACGCAAATGTGAGGTGAGAAACAACATCATTCTAGTGTTTCCCTCTTCCTCTGCCTCTTACCAAGAAAAATCGAGGCAATTGAGTGTTTTGTGCATGAATAGCTCATCTGAGGCAATCTGTGCGCGAGTCCAACTCCTGCGATTCCAGCTTTATTTTCTCCAGCTTTTTCATCTCTCGACGTGTCTGTCCCCACGCAGGTGGCGCATCAACATCTTCTCCCCTTTGTCTTGGTCTAATGGCTTCCATGAATGATGTGCAGCCGACTGCCAGGATTCTGGATGAGACCATCTGCTTCCTGTGAGGGCAGAGTCTTCCTGTAGACACGATACGGCTGGAGAGCGTCTGATCGATCCGTCGCGTGTGTTCGTCTCATCGCAGGGAGAAGCGCTTCACTCTCTGCTGCGGATCAGACGAATCTGAGCATCAGATCCTCATCAGAGTGATTTCTGAAGGATCATGTGACTCTGGAGACGGCAGTAATGATGCTGAAAATTCAGCTTTGATAAATGACACTGTACTATAAATTCACATAGAAAACAGATGATTTACACTGGAATCATATTTCACTATTTTTACTGTATTTTTGAGCAGCTTTGATGAGCATTACAGACTCTCAGGAACATCAGAAATCAAAGTTTTTCCAAACGGCTCCGCTCAGAATCAAGACGACACACGCTGTCCTACAAACGTCTCCTGTTAAAATGAGTAAACAAACGCTTCGGTCCAGGAGTAATTCTCTAAAAGGGTCACAAACTGACCTCTGACCTCCTGCACCTCCAGAAGAGGAGAAACACACATCGTCTGGTCTCCTCCTCTGACCTTCAGCAGAGGAAACCTCAGCTTTTCTCCCTGATCGGATTTCCCGTGGGCGTCTCCTCTCTCCGGGACTAAGTGGATCATTCTGGTGCTTTCAGCCGCTCGGGGACACTCAGAGAGTCCAGGTGGGAGAAAACACAAAGTGGAATAAATAAAGAGAAGTTCGGCTCCTTTCGGCTGCCGGATTGCTCTTTGATTTGTGGAATTTTGGCCGCTGATAACGAGATGTTTTTGGAAGCGCTGTGAAGGTCCGGCCCGTGGCGTCTGGTGCAGGAGTCCGTCTCTCTTTCAACTATCCATCACGGCCTTATTAGTCGCTAAACTCTAAATGATCAGCGGTAAGTGTGTGGCGGTGCGTAACGGGTGGCGTCCAGATGCGGCTGTAACGACGCCTCATTAGCACCGTCGGATAAAAGCCTCTCCGTACGGATACAGTTATTATCACTAAAACAATCGGACTCTTCAAAGCGATTAGAAATAATTGCCTCGAAATGTCCGCCTTCAATCTACACAAGAGGAGAGACACAAAAACACTCGCGGCTGGCTGTCACTCATCCGATAATCGGAGAACACGGCCTTCCTGAGAGAACATCACTGGAGCTGCAACGTGTTCCCTGTCCGTCACTTCAGGACATGCCTGGATTTTTTATACAAAACAAAATAATGAAACTGTATTTTTGACTTTTTTTTATTTTTATTATATATATATATATATATATACACACACTTTTATATAAAATAAAATAATAAATTATAAATATAAAATTTATACATATATAAATTTAAAAATTAATAATAATAATAAAATAGTAATAATTTATCATTGTTAATTGTGTACTAATAATAATAATAAAAATAAGTTGATTACAAATAATACATTTATTATTATATCATATTTTAAATATATATATATATATATATATAACTATTATATTTAATTTATAATAATAATTATTAGTAGTACTAATATTAATAATAACATTTAAAAAATATTTAAACAATAATAACAATCATTAATTGTGTACTAATAATAACAACAATAATATTTATAATAATAATAATAATAATAATACTCTTTCTCTCTCTCTCGCTATATATAAACATATGATTAATAATTTGTTTATATAAAATAAAATGCATGCCATCAGCTCTTTCAGTTCAGTCAAACTGTCCAACATGAAGAGAGTGAATCTGAGCCGCTGTCGATTCAGAAGCCGCGCGACCCGCGACAAATCACCTCTCCAACTCGTCCCAGCATGCACCGCTGCCCCGCACGGCTCCTCCAGCTTCATTCTGTTCTAATCAATCCCAGCAAATAGCATCTCAAGCTGAGCACCATAAAGACATAATGTGAGTCAGAAGCCTGTTTGTAGGTCTGGTTCGCGCGAGCAGATACGAGCCATAAATTGATACGGCGCCATAAATGGATATTTAATTAATACGGCGGTGAACAGGGTGAGCGGGATGAAATAGCGCCGCAGCAGCTCGAGCGGGAGTTTCATTACGCTCGTGTCGAGAGCGTTACCGCCGGCCATAATTCTCCAGAGCCGGGCGGCCGGGGAAATTGAACAGCCTGCCGCTGGGCTCCATCGGACGAGACGCGCAAAGCCCCAAATCAGACGCATTTAACCGGGATCACGTGGAAACGGCATCTAATTCAATTCGGCCATATTCTTCCCAGCGTCCTGCAGAGGCGGAGCGGGTCTGATCCACTCCAGAGATGCAGCAGAGCGAGCTTCTTTTGTGTTTTAACGTCTGACGGCGGGGGAAACATCTGGGAGAACCCCGAGGGGTGTGTCCCGTGCACGGACACATCTGGACACGGTGTGGGAAGCCTCTGATGCTGCAGTGAAACTCCACAGCATCTCACCAGCGCTCCACGCTCAAGGGCTCGAAAGGCATAAATGTTTTTAGTGTAAATCTTTTCTCTTTTTTTTTTACAATTGACAACTGTAAACAATCATCTTTTTTACAATTAGTTAAATATTAATAATGATAATAATTATAATTATTATTATTAAATGAAGACAGAAATAGATCCAATTATTGGTTTAATATTTTAATGCAATGTAATATAGTTAGTTACATTATAAAATTAATACAATATAAAGATAATATAATTAATTAATATTAATATTAATCAGGTGGGAGAGGTTTATTCAGCAGCGGTGGGAGGAGTTTAATCAGCGGCGGTGGGAGGGGTTTAATCAGCGGCGGTGGGAGGGGTTTAATCAGCGGCGGTGGGAGGGGTTTAATCAGCGGCGGTGGGAGGGGTTTAATCAGCGGCGGTGGGAGGGGTTTAATCAGCGGCGGTGGGAGGGGTTTAATCAGCGGCGGAGGGAGGGGTTTAATCAGCGGCGGTGGGAGGGGTTTAATCAGCGGTGGTGGGAGGAGTTTAATCAGCGGCGGTGGGAGGGGTTTAATCAGCGGCGGTGGGAGGGGTTTAATCAGCGGCGCTCTCTCTGATAGGTGCTTCAGTAATCAAGCGGCCGTTAATCCACACGTCTCCCGACGGACAGAGACGGGCTCCCGACTTAACACGCCCTGACACGGACATCACAGCGCGCTCCCGGCATCCTGCGACACGCTCCGCAAATAGCTTTTTAATGTTGTGCGAATGATCCGGTGTTTGGAGACGGTGCCCTCAGGATAGATGGGATAATATAATCCAAATAAGACGCTATCATGGGCATAAACAGCATTCGTCAGAGTTAAGCCTGTTTGATCACATTAGCTCAATATTCCATATTTAATATCGCAGACGGTCAAGGTCATTTAAAGGGAAGTTGATGATGAACACCACAAACATCACACTGAATATTTACAGTGTTTCACTTACAGCTGTTAATTACAGCTCAAGACTGACAGCTGATGATGGCTGATTACTGTCTCGTTAAGATCATCTGGATTTTACAACGAACTCTACAAAAAACATTTTAATTGTGATTAAATGTTCCAGTGGAGTTAAATACATGTGTGACAGTACAGAAACATACAAACATTCAAAATATATACATTCATATATGTGTGTGTGAGTGCGTGTGTGTGTATGTGAGTGTGTGAGAGTGTGTGAGTGTGAGAGAGTGTGTGTGTGTGAGTGTGTGTGAGAGTGTGTGTGTGTGTGAGTGTGTGAGTGTGAGAGAGTGTGTGTGTGAGAGTGTGTGTGTGTGAGTGTGTGTGTGAGAGTGTGTGAGTGTGAGAGAGTGTGTGTGTGTGAGTGTGTGTGAGAGTGTGTGTGTGTGTGAGTGTGAGTGTGTGTGTGTGTAAGTGTGTGTGAGAGTGTGTGTGTGTGTGAGTGAGTGTGAGAGAGTGTGTGTGTGAGTGTGTGTGAGAGAGTGTGTGTGTGAGTGTGAGAGAGTGTGTGTGTGTGAGTGTGTGTGTGAGAGTGTGAGTGTGTGTGTGTGAGAGTGTGTGTGTGTGTGAGTGAGTGTGAGAGAGTGTGTGTGTGAGTGTGTGTGAGAGAGTGTGTGTGTGAGTGTGAGAGAGTGTGTGTGTGTGAGTGTGTGTGTGAGAGTGTGTGTGTGAGAGTGTGTGAGTGTGTGAGTGTGTGTGTGTTCAGCTCTGTGAAGGAAATGATGTCGTTTTCTCCTCACTTCAGTGTGAAGCTCATGTTGACAGCGTGTGTTTGTGTGAATCCTACGGTACGTGTTCTCGGATCACTGAGGCTCTACAGCTCTGAACCGGGTTCTGGTGTCGGTCAGACGCTCGTCCGGCGGCTGTGAAGGTCGTGTGTCGGCGCGTCGCTGCGAGGCGTTGTTATCACGCGAGACACATGAAAGCGCGGCGTGTCAGGCTGATGAACTGCATCGTGGGCTTTATTTATTTGGGACCAGCTGTGTTTGCCCTGATAACACTGTGTATTTGAAATATTAATAAGCGCATGAAGCGGCGGCCGCGTGAGCTCCGAGCGCCTTTATTGCAGGTATCAGAGATCCCCGCGGGCGTCCGGACCAGAGTCCGGGTCAGTCTGAGCCTCGTGTGACGGATGGACCCGCTCCGTCTCCACATGAATCTAAAGAGGATCATTAGTTTTTAATACATCTGCATCGATGTCAACAACCTGTTGATGTGAATTCACATCTACACACACACACACACACACACACACACACACTCACTCACACACATGTTGTTTTCATGTTTTATGGGGTCATTCCATCGGCGTAATGGTTTTTCTACTGTACAAACTGTACATTCTGCCCCCCCCCCCCCCCCCCCCCCCCCACCCCTAAACTTACCCATCACACAAAATGTTCTGCTATTTTACATGTTCAAAAAAGATCATTCTGTGTGATTTATAAGCTTGTTTCCTCATGGGGACCAACAAAATGTCCCCACAAGATCAACATTCACTAGTATTACTGTACCTGTGGGGACATTTGGTCCCTGTAACGTAGGGAATACCCACACACTCACACACACACACACATGTATATATATATATATATTGTTCATATATATATAAATAATTATTTCAATATATTATGTAACATTAAACAATTCAAATAGTAGCATTAATATTAAATTGAATTTTGCGATCAAAACTAATTCTATAATTCACTTGAATCCAGTACTGCGGTGAATTCTGGCTGAACTCTTCTCTTCATTACAGCTCAACTGTCACAGGTTTGCAGTGAAACAATTGTATTTAATAATTCCATATCTGTACTGTACAGCCGTAACAGCTGTTCGTCTTTGACGCGAGTCGGCACACGTTTAAACTCTTTCAGCGCTTCAGGCGGCAGAAATCCGAGTGAATCTGGAGCGGTTTGTGGTCGTCGACGGTCTGAAGGAACGTTCTGTGAGGCTCAAACACAACAGACTCTCTGAGGTTATTTATAATAATCACACAGTAGAAGAGACGGAGGGTGTGCGACCGAACGGCCAATCAGACGTCAGCGCGCTACTGGGAATAATTCAGTTGGGCGACGTCCAGGACCGAACCACATGACCAGGACGTTCCTGCAAATAAAACACTAATCCTAAAGGCCTGATTCAAACGTCAGGACGCGTTTCTCCTGAATCTACGATCCTTTAAATCACAGAATCATCAAAACGACACAAAGAGCAGCAAACGCGTCATGGAGCGAGAGGTCAGAGGTCAGAAAGATCCTCCTGTTTCACTACAGCAAAGAACAAGAAACTGAACAACAGACCAGTGCTGTGAGTGTGAGAGTGTGTGTGTGTGTGAGAGAGAGAGAGAGAGTGTGTGAGTGTGTGTGTGTGTGTGTGTGTGTGTGTGTGAGTGTGTGTCCTCATCATAGCACGATCACAGCGACTTCTGCAGAAACATCGAGAAGAGAACATTTTGGATCAAGCTCATTTTTCCCCAAACGCTCTTTTCTACATTCAGATATTTTTTCATTCAGATATTTCACTTTGTCACAGTAAAAAATTTTTAAATAAAACTATTATTTTATTAATCAATAAACTGCAGGCAGCACAAGGAATATTACCATTATTAGTAAAAATTAAATGCAATTTATTATTTATTTATGTATAAATAAAAATAAATATAAGTGATTGATAAATAAACCAATTATATTCGTTATTTGTTTATATATTTATTTATTTATAATAATAATTAATTTTTTGGCTAGTTTGATTTAATTAACACAATTCTAAGTTCATAATGAAATCCTTTATTCATAACAAAATCAAATGAAATATAAATAAAAGATATAATTTAAGAAAAAATGCAAACTTTATAGAAACAATCACAGTAAAATATTTTAATCATACTAAAATAAAATAAATAATATAGAATTGATGAATAAGTAAAATATATGTATAAATTTGTCATTTATAAGAAATAAAATGTCCCTAATTAAAGTCATAAAAAATAACAGACTGTACAAAAAGAAAACACTAATGTATGAGAAATAAGAAAATAATTGACAAATAACTAAACAGCATTTATTTATTCATAATGTACTTATAATAAATCACGTTTGATTAATGAATCAAAAAAAGTCTGACTGTACAAAAACAATGAAACACAAGAATCATTTATAAATAAGTTTCTTCAATCGATTCATTTGCGCACAATAGATTTTCTAACTGTCCCCTTTTGACTTTGGTGAGAAGTGTTCCCAGACGTTCCCGACAGAAGTCACGGGATTCCCCTCAGGAAGAGGTCAGCGGGTGTTTCACATTCACAGCGGCACCTTGATCTCGACGCTCGCCAGGGGAACGCCATCGTCCAGACGCTAATGAGAAGCGAGAGAAGTCGCTGAGATTCGTACCTGCTGCCATCTATTCTGACGGAAAGCGTGTCCAGCGGGGCGTGCCGATGAAAAAGAGCAATATATCCCGGCTGCCTTGACCTCCCGCGAGTGGAATGGAATTAAATAGATGAGAGCGGTCGTATGGAGTGGAGGGTGAACTACTGCAGGCCGACTGTCACGCTTGTATGAGCTTCACATATTGATTGCCACCTAAAACCACTTTTGGTGGTGTGGGCGTTCGGCGCGGGCTCCGTGACGCTCACCGGAGCGCCCGAATGAAGGAAACACCTCGCCGTTCACGGGTTTGATGTTTCTGGGAGTCAACGGCCGGACGAGGGACACCGAACGGCCCTGCATTCAGGCGATCTTCTCCCAGCAGGAGAACGATATCGCATACTAATGTCCGTGCGTGTGTGTGTGCGTGGAGCTCTCCCGCCCCGCGTCGGCCTCGCTTCAGCCGCCGTAAATCACCTGCGCTCCGCCGGCAAACGAGAAATTACCCTCACAATTAATCCCGAGACGCCGGCCGATCGGCACGGTTAGGCGTCAGATTTAAGAGCGAGCGTGTGACCGAGAGCCTCGCTCGCCGGCGTCTTGTTAACGGTAAAAAACTGCCTCTGGATCTCCAGCGCTTTAAATCGGAGGCGACGCGCATTCACAGAGAGAAGAAGCGCGCTATTTTACTTGATATTTAACGCAAAAACGAATCGCCGTGCTTCAGAAGAGCTTGATTGACCGTCTGGAGTCGTGTGGATCACTTTTATTACGGATGGACGCGTCATTTCTGGCTTCAAAACAAACTATTTTTAGTTTCTCGTCTGAAAGAAGATTGCCATGCGCACTCAGGATCACTTTTGGCTGAACCGTCCCTCTAAAGCGCCGCATCGTCAGTCTGTCGGGCCGTCAGCGCCGCGGCCCCGATCATGTGCTCAAACCATGAATCAAAGAGACGGAGGCTGAACCCTCGACTCCATCACTCAAACAGATGATCCCGCATCCGCCGCTTCCACACTGATCCAGGATCTGCTTCATATAAAGACGGACTCACCTGCCGGGATCCAGGGGTCGGACGAGGGTTTCTGCTTGGTGTTGACCTGCTCCCAGTCGAAGTCGTCGTTTTTTTGCCTTGACTGTATCCGCACTCCGAGTAGGACTTCTCCAGGAGACAGTCATCTGCAGAGAGGAGCGAAACATGATGAATCAGCTGGTGAACGCACACACACGCACACAGCAGTGGCCAGACATTTTTTCTGTGGCACCTGGGGAGTGATTGGGTGCCTCACTCATTTCCTGACGATATTGAGAATCGAACCCTCAACCTTTGGGTTATCAGTCTGACTCTTTCACCATTAGGCCACAACTAAACCCCGACAGTGGCTGGCAAGATCATTTTATTAAGCAAAACATTTCAATTACAATTGGAAAGAAGATTGACTGTTCGCAAAGCCCCGCCCCCTTTAGTTACTGTTGCCATGCGCTCTCACGCCACACATCATGTTCTCACGCCGTGAAAAATACATCCGGGAGCAAAGAGACACTTTCAGAAACAGTTTCATAATGTTTCATAATGTTTCATAATGTAATGGGGGGGTAGTCGTGGCCTAGTGGTGAGGGAGTCGGGCTTGTAACCTGAAGGTTGCTGGTTCGATTCCCACACCGGCAGGAAGTGAAAGTGGGGATTGTGAATAAACGGCACTCTCTCCACCTTCGATACCATGACTAAAAGTGCCCTTGAGCGAGACACCTGACCCCTAATTGCTCCCCTTGTAAGTCGCTTTGGATAAAAGCGTCTGCTAAATGATGAAAAATGAAATGAAAAAATTTTAAAGCAGTTGAATCAGTAAATAGCGTCTAGTGTGTGTTTAATGTGTCGATCATCTCTTCATACTAGTTCATTTATAGCATCAAATAAACATGATGAACATCAGAAGGAATGTTGTTTCAAGACGAGATTCAAGTTCACCGACGTTCATCTACTCACTCCCCTGACCGCTTTGACGGATTCGGGGTTATGATTGGTCAGATCGCCTGTCAATCAAACTGTTTGCGAAGGATCGATTGCGAGTAAATTTGCAGGACTAAGAAGAGAGCAGAAAGAAACGGTGTGAAAGTGAAAAGCACAGGAATTAACAATCAATGCATCATTGTTTTAGAATCCCTTTCTCTGAAAAATTTCTGATTTATCCCCTCGGGAGTTTGTTTGGCTCTCCTGCGCTGTTGGATTTCCGCGTCCACTCGTTATGGAGCGGGTCAAAATGACCCGAATTGGATTCAATACAATTCCTCAAAAATCAAAACTATGAAAAACAACAAAGATTCAGCGGCAAACTGTGAACTTTTAATATCAACATTTGCCAAATATTCCAAACAATATATATCTGAAGATATGATTTAATGAAAATGTTTTTTAACCATTTTTTGTTTTGTTTTGACAAACATTTTTAAATACAATAAACTTTGTTTTTCTTAGAACATCAGAACTGAACTATTAAATGCAGCTGTAGAATGAAAATATGTACTTTTCCTAAGTCGGCTGTTTTGTAAACTCATTTCATAAAGGCAAAAACCTCATTTTTTAGCTTCATAACGTAGTGAAAAAATAAAATAACAAAATATAACCAAGAAATGTTATTATTTTGGGTCGGTTCAGTTGCTTTAGAGCGTTGAAATATGCGGGTCAAATTGGCCCGGCGAACGTAACAGTGATTTTGTTTGTATGTGTCAAAAAACACCAGCATGTTGAACCTTTGCATGATGATAAATGAGAAAAAGTCACAAACTATCAAGAAAAAAAAACGATTAGAAAATCTAAACGGGTCAACTTGACCCGCAACAGAACACGAGGGTTAAACATGAGCCGGTCTTTGCTGAAGAAAAGGCTTTTGCCTTTTCAAATTGAAATGTGTCAGTAGGCATGAATCTACAGACTCGGACACAGACAGCAGCTTCCTCTTCCTCATCTTCCTCTCGTAAGCAAGACGTGATTCAAACTCCGTTTGCTGTAACGCGGCTCAGACGCGGCTCTCTCAGCGTGACGTTCTGCCAATATCAACGTCCTGGAAGGCAGAAACACATTTCTCGGTGTTGTGATGTTTTTACGGAAATAAATCCCTTTTTTAAATATCTTTGCGACGCAGAAGCCCAGGAGCGGAGGATCTCGCTAAGAAGAAGCGCAACTGAAAAGTACGAGTGAATGTATTTCGGGCTGGAGGTGTGAGGAGATCCGAGGCTGTCATCACCTCCGGCTCTTTATCCTGACGGAGCGCAGCTCTTTCTGCTCCCTGATGTGAGAAGCAGACGCCACATTTTACATGATCAACTACATTTCACGAACAAATAAGTAGCGGTTTCTGGCATCAAGGGAAGCGCGGCTGGTTCGGTGGAGGGATTTCCCTTGATCTGGGAGCGTGTCGCTGTCAGGATGACGATCGCTCCGCTCTGAAGTCACTGACACCCTCAGAACATCCTGACATCTCTGAATGTGTTTCTGTACTGAAGGCCCGGCTTTAATTCCCCCGCACAGCTTGAACAGACGACAAATCAACAAGAATACACACGAATCCCTCTCTAGAGCTCAAACCCTCACATCAACTCCAGGACCGTGAGTTTGTCAAGAACGAGTCCGTTCATTCAGCTTGAAACGATGAGCTCAAGACAATTAAACACCTGAATCCTTAATGTTCTCCTGAAAATGAAGCTTCTGCGACTGTTGGATTCGCTGCACATCATTCAACTGATCTTGATTTAAATGAAAAAGTTCATGCATTACCGTATTTTCTCTTGTAAAATGGACATAGGATTAGCATTGAGGATTATGAGAACTGAGATTATATAGAAGAAATCATATAATTTATATAAAAAATAATACTAAAAAAGTAATATATATTCTATTATGACTATACATGTTAAATTGCTATAATACAAAAATATATATAATTTTTAGACATATTTTAAATTATATATATTTATTTATATATTGTTAAAAAATGAATGCATATTTTGTAAATTATTTTATAAAATACAAACATATGTATATGTGTGTATATATATATATATATATATATATATATATAATTAATCATTTAAAATGTTTTACATAAAAATATATATATTCTTAGATTTATTTTAAATTTTATATACATATATTTAAATAATGTTTTTATAAAATATAAACATATGTATATGTGTGTATATATATATATATATAAAATTAATCATTTAATTTTTTTTACATAAAAATATATATTTTTTAGATTTATTTTAAATTATATATATATATATTTAAATAATGTTTTTATAAAATATAAACATATGTATATGTGTGTATATATATAATTAATAATTTAAAATTTTTTAACATAAAAATATATATTTTTTAAATTTATTTTAAATTTTATATACTTATATTTAAATGTTTTTATAAAATATAAACATGTATATGTGTGTATATATAATTAATAATTAAAATTTTTTTACATAAAAATATAATTTTTTAGATTTATTTTAAATTATATATATATAAATAATATAAACATATGTATATGTGTTTATATATATTTAAATAATATAAAGATTATTGCATAAAAATATATTTTTTAGATTTATTTTATATATATATTTCACGAGGCTCATCATGTCTCATCACAGAGAGTGTCTGTGTGCGTGTGAAGCGCTGCAGGCGTATCTTGACAGAGTCCAGACGTCTGCGCGGCTCGTGTTATTAACTTTGACACAGAAAACTGTTGCCACAGGGGCTGATGGGACATCAATACCGCCGTGTGTCTGAGGCGACGGCCAGAGAAACAGGAAACACTGACGGACGGACGCGCGCCTTAATGCTCAGCTGAAGCCAGCGCCGAACAGCTGAAAGCGTTCACCTTTCCAAAGAACACAGAGTAAAACACACATGTACGCGTGCTCTGGATCCTGAGCGCCGGCTGTCAACACGGCCGCTTTAATGATGCCAGAGCAAACGCTTCATTTGGCTTTACATGAAAGCAGCGGCGTCTGTTCTGCAGTCCTGCGATCGATGGGTTCTTCTGCGCTCTTTATTCTCTCCAAAGGAAAACACAAGCCAAACAAAGCAACAAGAACTGTTACAAAATTTATGTTTTAAATATTTGAGAAGGCCTCTCGTGTCTTTTAAGTCCTGACATGTGCTGCATTTTTTAAAAAATTGATCCACATGCATGACGGATCCTCACAAACGGATTACAGCAGCATCTCTGTGTTTTAGTGTTGCACCAGCGAGAAGAAGAAGAAGAAGAAGAAGAAGAAGAAGAACGGTGTAACACAGTTCTTAAGTACAAAATAAAACACAACCTAAATCCAGGCCCGGTCCTTCTCTTGTCCTTCACTGTCGTCTTTTATGCTTCCGGAGCTCCTCCGTGAGAGACACGAGACCGGTGTAGCACGCAGGTGGCGCTCATTATCTCTCGCGTCAGAACGGCTCCACAGATACTCTTCAGTCACGAAGTTCATACAACGACTCGAATGCGGCGCTTTAAAATGAACAAGCTTTCAGTTTCTGAATTCAAATGAATCTTGACCATTTCGAGGGTGTTTTGCTGGTGCCTCGTTACATTAGACGCTCATTAAAGAGCTGAAATGCTCAAACGTTTTGTTTTAAAATAATATTGATATTATGAAATTTGGACTAATAAGTTGACTCTTCATGACAAGCTGAGGTTAATTCAGGCTGTTAAATGTGCTCATCATTAAATTGTCATTAAATTGAAACGTAAATAAAAAGCTACATAAATATTTAGAAAAATAAATAAATGAATGTTTAACAAACTAAACCCATAAATTTATTTCATTAATTGAAATGTAAAATAAAATATAAACAAACTTAAAATTATTTTAGTTGAAGTACTAAAACATCTAAAACAAAAGACTTAATAAAACTCCACAGACAAACAAAAATGAAAAGACAAAGTAAAAAAAAAACAGAAAATATAAATTTAAACCCTACTGAACTAAAACAAAAAATATATAAAAACTAATAAAAATGATGAAAATTCAACAAAATGACTAAAATTAAAATGAAAACAAAAAAAATAAAAATAAAACTCAAATTATTAACAAAAGCTATAATAGTATATACATTTATGGAAGTAATTAAACCATAAAAATGTCAAATTAAAATTTATAAACAAATTTCAAAATAAAATACTTACTAAAAAGTAATTAAATCATAATTTATCATTAAAACAATATATTTTTCAAAATAAAACACATTTAACACCTCACAAAAATTAATTAAATTATAAACGTGTAAAATTTAAATAATTTAAAAATAAAAACAACCAAAATAAAAACCCTTCATAAAAATAATTAAATAATACAAATGTGAAATTATTAAAAGGAGACCTATAATGCCCTTTTCACAAGGTGTCAAATTCGCCTCTATTTGGGTGTGAGGAGCAAAAACACGCCGTCCCTTTAAATGCAAATGAGCTCCAGAAGAGGGCGGAGCTTCAACGGCTCAACAACAACAAAGCTGGAGAATCTCACGCAGACAAAATGAGGAAAGCGTTCGAACGGACGGAGAGACTCGGGAAGACGTTTCTGAACGGTTCGTGGATAAACTGATGGAGTTGATCGGCTCGTCACTAGCGTGTGTCGTCACGCTCGTCTTTTCTCCTCGTTTGTGAAGCGGTCCGGCGTAAAATGACGCATCGACAACACTCGACGGCCCTAGAGCGGCCCGACATGGCCCCGCCCCCTTTGATGAGTGCTCTCGGGGGCGGGGGTTTATGTAAATTTGAGGGTTTGTGATGTCACTAACTCGGTAAGAAGCTCGTTGTCGTCTCTACCAGGATTAATATTCAAACGTCAGCCCTACAGACATGGTAAAGGTCTTCCTTTACAAATGTCTTTTGCACATTTTGAACCACTACAGGGATCTATTGAGAAGAAACAGAAATGAGAAAAACACCCGCCGCCCTGGAGAGAGTCCGATCTGTGCTGGTATTGATGCGTTTACGGCTCCACAGCGGCCAAAAAGCCGCTCAATAAATGAAGTAATAACTCCGGCTCGGAAGAAGCAGGGAAAGCGCGGCGTGTTCCCTGAACAGCTCTCCGGACGCTCCGGTGTTAACGGAGACCAAAGTGCCCTAAATCAGTCCGTGGGCCTCGCAGGAGAACCTCCGAAAATCTGCTGCAAAACTTGACAAGGTGTTTTAATGAGCGCAGCGTCTTTGAAATAAAGCCGGTTCTGCTCTACACTAATGGAGCTTAACTGACAGCAGAAGATCAAAGACGAGACCACCGCCAACAAGGTGTGACAGAACACCAGCAGAGTGAGTGTGTGTGTGTGTGTGTGTGTGTGAGAGAGTGTGTGTGAGAGTGTGTGTGAGAGAAAGTGTGTGTGTGTGTGAGTGAGTGTGTGTGAGTGTGTGTGTGAGAGTGTGTGTGAGTGTGTGTGTGAGAGTGTGTGTGAGAGTGTGTGAGTGTGTGTGTGTGTGTGTGTGTGTGTGTGTTCTTTGTGTTTGTTTATATATAGACACACACACATTATATAAACAAACTTATGTCAGTTGTGATTAATTGCGAATTGATTTGACAGAACAATTAAAATAATAAAATCTAAAAACATTTACTAAAAGTGAATCGAATCATAAACACGTCAAATTAAAATCAATATATAAATTAAAAAAATCAAAATAAAACACTTTCTGAAAAGTCATAAAAAATAAATTAAAATAAAAAAATAATTTGAAAATAAAAAACCCAATTAAAAGTTCATTCAATCATACGAATGCCAAATTAAAATAAACAAAAAAATGTAAAAAAAAGAATCAAAATAAATCCCTTACTAAATAATGTCGTTTGTTTTCTACACGTGAGGATCGTCTGACTCACGGATCGCTATAGAGCGCCAGTTCATCCTGTTCCTTCAATTCACACCAATGAAAGAATCGATTCTTCCCGTGTGATTCTTCCAAATCTAAATGACAAGATTATCTATTAGCAGTTACGGCTCTCTCTCTGGACCACATCAGCATCGATCCGTCCACAGAAACACACGGCATTAACCGGAGCGTCAGTTCTCCGGGAACCGCTGACCCGCGGGCGTTCGCTGCGACCCGAGACCGGACCGACAGACATCATCCGACTGAATGCGGTCCGACGGACTGATTCCAGCTCCACGTCATCTCTGGTGTTCGGCTCCAGGTGTCCCAGATCCGATGGACGAGATGCTTCCGTTCGGCTGTTCATCAAGCACTCCAGATCCATCCGACGGCGCATCCACGGGCCCTGGATTTATAAAATACTGAGGAACGAGTTTCGTCTCCTCGGGGCTTCAGCTTCATGAACGACTGAAACAGCGCTGTGAGACTTAAAGCCTTCACTCCACCCTCATCGTTTGAAAATAGCGCCGAGCCTCCGCCTCTCACTGACGGACGTCGTGATCGCTGCGTCTCGAACACGACTTCAGCTGACCGCGAGAAACAAGAGCTGAGAAATCTCTAGAGACGATTACATGCTGGACCGGTCAGAAGTTTGGAGACTTTAAGATTTTTAAAGAGTCTCTTCTGCTCACCAAAGCTGCATTTATTTGATCAAAAATACTGTAAAAATGTGAAATATTATTCTACTGTGAATCATCAGTTTTCTGTGTGAATATTTAGTACAGTGTCATTTATATCCAGTGATCGAAGCTGAATTTTCGGCCAGATTTTCGGATTAAAATTCCGTTCGCAATGATGCTGTTGAATCGCTTGAAATACGATTGAAAATACGGTTAAGTTGAGCATGTCTGTCACATTATCTGCATCATGTGATAAAGAGAACATTATAATTGTGTTTTTGAGACTTTGTTTTTGTAATCAGGCTCTCAAAAATGATATAAAAAATTTCGATTTTTTAAAAGAATTCTCATCTCTAATTTAAACGCTTCACCCGAAAAATATCCTAAATTTGAGGAGGAAGGTCGTTTTTATATTTTTAGTATTACAACTACTGAAATATTAAAATATTCCTATTTGCAAATGCTTTATATTTCTAACACTATAATATTTTTTTGTAATAATATTTATGATTTATTCAAACAACGTACGTGTTAAATATGTTCAAGAACAAATAAATAAAGCTAGTTTTGGGCCGCTCCGCACACACACTCCTCCGGAGGTCTCGGGCCTTTTTCACGGTGCGCCGCAACAAACAGGCCCAAACAAATCAACACGTCCCACCGACGCGGCCGCGCTTCCTGCCGCCCCAGCGAGAGGCGTGATGGATGTTTATTTTTGTCTGGACTGATTCAGTTCGCGGCGGCAGCTCGATATCGGGACGCTCCAGAGATGATTTATTCCTGGCCTGATCTCATTCGATTAGCCGCGGGCAGCCGGGAGGCCGACGGGTCCGAACGAGAGGAGCGCTCCGTGTCTTTTCCTGACCTTCCTCCTCTGCCTGCTGAAGAAAGACACAAATCTCCCCCTCCTACCTGAGGCGGTGAGACCTTCCATCAAAGCCCGACCCACCGGAGTCAGGCGGGGCGGCGGAGCCAACCAAAGCGGGGCCGGGGGGGGGGGGGGGGGGGGGGGAGCGCCGCCTTTCATGCCGACTCCCTGATTTAGGCCCAATTTGTCCAAACCTCGCCAGCGAGGACTCCACGGAATACACGGCGCTCCAGAAACCGGAGCGATTCCCGTTTGATCTCGGAATCGAGAAGGTAAACAACAGCACTAATGAGCTTTCTAGTGTTCCGAACAAACTTTCACATTAAAAAGTTCTTCGGGGCTTCAAACGAGCCAATTGTTTTCTCAATTATTTAGCACAAACATTTTAATTACTTTTAATCATTTTCATTTCATTTAATTATGCAAGACAAACATCTAGGGCTGTTTGAGGCCGCTGCTGTAATTCCTGATTAGCTTTAAAAAGATGCATGTTCTCTGGAATACACTGAACTAAATCAAGCGACGGAATATTACATGAAAACTCCAAAAACAGCTTTTCATCTTGTGAATATATACACTGCTGCTCAAAAGTGTGGGCTTTTTTCTCATCTACCTAAGGTTTTTCAAAAGAAGTCTCTTCTGCTCAACAAAGCTGCATTTATTCGATCAAAAAATGCAGTAAAAATTGTGAAATATTTTTACAAATTAAAATATCTGTTTTCTATGTGAATATATAGTAAAATATAATTTATATCCAGTGATCAAAGCTGAATTTTCAGTCTTCAGAGTCACATGATCCTTCAGAAATCATTCTGATATGATGCATTTATTTGATCAAAAATACAGTAAAAATGTGAAATATTTTTACAAATTAAAATATCTGTTTTCTATGTGAATATATAGTAAAATGTAATTTATATCCAGTGATCAAAGCTGAATTACTGCAGTCTTCAGAGTCACATGATCCTTCAGAAAAATGCTTAATTTTTGTCGAAATACTGCAATACTGTTCAAAAGATTCAGTCAACAAGACTTAAAAATATCATCAAGGACGTATTAAACGGATCGAAAGTGACAGTAAAGACATTTATAATGTTTCAAATCACAATCATGGAAAATCAATGTTTCGTGACTTCATTACATTGTATCACAGTGGTAAACAAACGAATAATATTTCACAATAACACTGTCTTTACAGGATTATTAAAGCAGCTTTGTGGAGCATACGAGACTTCTTCCAGAACCATTAAAACATGAAGATTATTGTCCTCTCTTGATCTGCAGCATCACTCACACACGGGCAGGTCTCGGGACAGCTTCGTCTGCACTCTCAGAAATATTCCAGAAATCTCCTGACGTCATATTTAAAAGCGGAATGGATGTGAATGTTATGCTGGAGGTCTGAAGCTCATGTTGTGTTTGGGACGGGTCCAGTTCTGCGTGGTTCGGGTCTGACGGGCCTCTCAGACGTGTTCACGAGAACCGTGAGGTGCGTTCATCTCACATCCTGGCTTTGTTCCTCGGCGTCTCTGACCGCAGGACGTCCCGTGACCCGTTTATCCTCTGATGAGAGGAAACGATGTCGTATGAGTAGCCATCTGTTTTAACCAGACATATTTAATAGAATTCTGCTCTCATTCTTCAATCAGGAGTTTAAGCTGCCGGCAACATTTTGGCGATCTGGAGGATTATCATGGGGATTTATGGAAAAAAGAAGCTGTTTTCTCTGAAATATGATTATAGCCGAAGAGCCGTCGTGTAATATTGAGAATGGGTGAAGTTTAGAGTCGGCCAGTTTATCAGACTCAATGCGGCACCGAACACTTCGACACGTCTTCAGCAGTTCCTCAAAACTTCATTTGACATCAATAAAACCAATAACAAATTCATACACGTACATAGAGTTATGATCGCGATTCACCCGCTGGACAAAACAAATCCCACAGATCTGAGCGCCCACACCCACTCTAACCACCTCCTAGCAACCACCCAGAGCATAAGCAATCTCTTAACAACCAACCCAGAATAGTCAAGTCAAGTCACCTTTATTTATATAGCGCTTTTCACAATCCAAATTGTGGCAAAGCAGCTTTACATCAATAATTGGCAAATCATTTTGCTGCACTGCAGCTCCCAAAGAAAACTGTGTCATTGTCCAGCTTATTAATACCCTAGCAACCAACCAGAACACCCTAGCAACCTCCCAGTAACCACCCAGAACAGATGCAATCTCTTAAAAACCAATCTAGAACACCCTAGCAACCTCCTGGCAACCACCCAGAACACCTTAGCAACCACTCAGAAAACTAGCAATCTCCCCGACAACCACCTTAGCAACCTCCTAGCAACCACCCGGAACACCCAGCACTATTTTACACAAGCAAATGCTGCTCACATTAGAAAACACAAACATTTCAAATATCTTTAAGACTGCAAACTCTGACTCATGGCTAGAAACATGAGCACACTCTGAAAAAAACGGCTGTTAGTTTACCGCAGTAATATTTACAGAGCGTGTCCTCGCTCGACCCGCTCCACCGGCACCTCCCGAAACATCCGAGGGTTTTAGAGGACGAGAACAATGAGGATTCCAGTCAGAGCCCGGACAATATCCCTCATCCACCCCGGCAGCTCTGAGCGTTCCAGAGAGGATTCATCTCAGCTCCTCGAGACCGTAAACTCTCCCGGCGTGAGGAGCCGGTGGCGCTGCTTCACAGCCGTCCAGACGGTTCCTCTCCTTTTGTCTTCTCAACACAGACCACTGTACAGACGAGAGCTCCACGGTTTCTCCTGCACGACCCCAGGACGAAACCTCAACCATGTTTCAGTGTTGATTTTAGAACGATTGACTCGTTTAGGTGTGTTTGAAATTCCTCTCAGGAAACATCTGAATACTTAAAGCTGAAAAACTTTAAAGCCGAGCGTTTCTCAAGACGACCCAACTGACTGCTTGGTGTCAAATGATTGACATTCTGAGGCGAAAGACAACGCGTGTAATAATTGCACATTTGGTTATTTGTTATTGTGTCAGAACGTTTGGCAGGTTCAGGACAGTTGTTGATTTTCTTCATAGTCGGTGCGGTGGTCAGTTCACAGCAGCTCCGCCGTTCATAAAGGCGTTGATTTTACCTAATTAAATGTATGCATCATCTACTGCGTCAAAATATTACATTTAATCAAAATCAATTAGAATAAAAAGACACGAATAAAATCAGGACCTGCAAAATGAATCTGTGCAATGCAGAGAAACACAGAAGTATTTAGACACATCTACAGACGGTTTACTGTTGCTCAGAGGGACATGAATGAGTTTAACATGTTTTAAACCTAAAATGTTGAATATTGATATTTTAATTTTTAAATTACAACCAGCATTAGGTGGCAGCGAGTCACTGTAATCGAGCGAGTCATTGAATCCTTCGTTCAGTCGATTTGTAAGGAGATATTAATCGTAATCTAAATATGAACTTCTTCGTATTATTATATAACTGCTGTATAAAATCAATGCCACATTTGTAATCATGATATTTGGAGAGAAAAAAAAAAATGGCACTCTTACGGTGGCCGGGAAGTGCAAAAAAAAACGTGTGAAACACTTTTACGAAGCTCCAGACAAATTTACATTTTGGAAAACATTTTGACCATATCATAAAACACAGTTGCACGGGGAAAACACTTTTACTGAGGACGAAACAAATTGACATTTTAGAAAACAAATGATCAAGACGCAAAACACTTTTATCAGTCCTCAAACGAATTTACAACGACAGATTCCTCCCGGAAACACCGGAAGTGACGCGGTGAAAGGTGAAAGAAGGTGAAAGAAATTCGTGTTGTGAAGTAAATGGCGTAAATACAGTTCATGGCGACCGAACGTGGACTGTTTTACCCGTTTTGTGGCAAACGCACGAGCAGCTTAACGCGGTTTATCTTCACGTGTGGTCAGAGTTTGGAGTTTCTAAAGGACGCGGATCGGACGGAAACACAGGGGACGTCTGGACAGCCGGACAGTGCCAAGCAAAGTAAGTTGAGGGACATTCCCTCTGTGGTTGTAAATGCGTTTGGGGGCCGGTAAAGGTGTTTTGCGTCTTGTTAATTTGTTTTCTAAAATGTAAATTTGTTTGGTCCTTAATAATAATGTTGTTTTGCCACCGTACACTCTTCACATGATATTGATGAACTGTATTGAGCGATGACGGCGCACAGCCGAACGCACTAGACCACACGTGATCGCACATCCTTAAAACGACAACCCCGATGTCACCGCAGACAGTGTGAACGTCGGTCAGAGCTGCTGACCCACTGGAGCATTAGTCAGAATCTCCAGCGCCGGCTCCGGCTCTCCGTCTTCGGCCTCATGTGACTGAATTGCAAATTCAATGCTAATCTGGAGCGTCATGAAAGGCTCTCTGTTCCTCTGCTCCGATACGGAGAAGATCGCCCTGGAGAACGCCGGAACTGATCGATGCTCGCTCCGCAGTGAAATCGTGGCACAGTCATAAGAAAATTGCAGTGAAATGCAATGCATTTCTTCCGCAAACCTGCGAACAATGGAGGCTCTGTGGGGTTGCCGGGCAGATCGGTGTGGATGGCTCACTTTGTTCTTGGGTGGCTGTATGAGCGAGATTTATGACAGATGATGCACAGATATTATCTGTGAAAACAGCAAGATAAATAAAGTGTCCAGCACAAAGCCCTCGTTCTTATCGGAGAGCAGACGCAGCGCTGACTCCGTGACCTCGTGACCTCACAGGAACGCAAACCTCTGGAGATTGACTCGTTTTGTCAGGACATTACAAACCCGCTCGACAACAGCGAAAATTAAGTGCAAGAATCTCGTAGCTTCTGGTTTCACAGGAGCTTCCATTCGCTCATCCCGTAATCTTTCCCGGAGCGCGGTTCGGTATCCAGACGATAAGAGTTGAGCGCACCACGCCCAGTGACCGGGGCCGGAAACTCCACTTCCTGTCCTCCCAGCTGCTCTGGAGCTGATAGGACGTGTGTGTGGATTCACTCCGCAAACATCACCCTGTCCTTCCTGTACGCTGCTCTTCTCCACGGGCCGGGAGCTTCCCAGCCAGATTTCACACACCCACACAGACTGAAACACACACCGACCGGAGAACGCAGGAGCGCAGGGCTCAGGCCACACACAACACGAGCTCCGACACCGAGAGAGAGAGAGAGAGAGAGAGAGCAGCTGATGAGCAACAAATGTCTCTTGCCCCAGGGTTACAGTTACTAAACCAAAACTAAAAAAGCAAAAACACATTTTGTTTCGGTTTCATTTCTAGCATCTACTCAGAACAACTTCAGACCCTAGCAACCTCTTAGCAACCAGCCAGAACACCTTAGCAACCTCCTAGCAACCACCCAAAACACCTTTAGACCCTAAACACCTTAGCAACACCCAGAGCATCTTAGCAACTAAAATGGAAAAGAAAATGAATAAAAACTATATAGCGGTTAAAAACAAATGAAAATGACAAAACACCATGAAATAAAACTAAATATTTAAAAACAAAACCCTTTCACCAAGCCAACATGTCTCATTTTCATTCAGTTTAACTGGATGTACTAAAATTACTATTAAAATTTTTTTTTTTTTTTTGTGAAAACGATGCACTTTCTTTTTAAAGAGCAAGTAATAAAAATGACAAAAACAATCCAATGACTCAAACTCGAAATGACGCACACTCGTGTCATTACAGACCGTGCCAGCCCGAGCGTGATCGCTGCCGGTCAGGTCATTTCTGGTCATTATTTGGGATCGGTCCCTTGGGACGGCTGCACCACCCCTCCCTTCTCCTTTACACATTCTTCCCTGCTTCCTGAAGATACGGCTCCGGGGAGAACGGCAGCGCGGGCAGGAAAAGGAAAAGCCTGGTGCAGCCGGGCGGAAAATACCAGGCTTGACAAACGGAGGCCACAGCATTTGTCATCCTCCACCACAAAAACAAAAGCGCTCAAAGAAAAAGTGCTGCACAAACACGCAGCTAATGAAATGAAAAGTTAGGGCAGAATAATTAACTGTTTCATAGTTTAACGGTGCTTAATTAATCCCAGGAACTTGTAGAGGGAAGCGAAGCGCTCTAACACAAGTAATAAAGAGCGTGAGTGTAATGGACAGACCGCGGCGCCGTGATTTACGACCGCGGGGACCCAAACGACACTGCAAAGAAAATGAAAACGGCCGTCCCAAGCAGATGAGAGCTGCTTAAGATTGTCTGAGCAGATGAATATGTACGCGGCATGTTTTCTGATTAAATCGGAGTCATGGAGTCGGGATTAAATTTCCCTAAATCCAGATGATCTTTAAGCGAGAGCATAAATTTGACTGAATGAGATGATCTCGCTGCACCATCTGCACAGAGAACAGAAGGTTATCCGAGCGTTTACGTTCCTCCGACGGACCCGTAGGTCCCGAGATGGACGTTAATGCCGCTGGACATCAGATCCTCCGCGGAAGAACAAAGAGGGGAAGGAATCTGGACTTCCTGTTGACCACGAGCCACTTGAGCAATCAAAACGAACGTTTGGAGAAGTTTGCCTTTCACTGCTGTTACCATTTGGGAATTTCAATTATCGTGAGAATCCATGTTTAAGTGCTATAAAGGTTTGCTTTGTTGATCCTTTCACTGCAAACGTGTGGGAAAACAAGCCGCTCAGATTTCGCTCCCCTTACGATCTTATTAAAATAAAAATAAAAAATCAGCACATTTCCGTTTGATCGCAATCATAAACGTTATCTAAAAGTTGAAACGTCTTCCCGAGTCTCTCTTTCCTCATTTCGTCTGCGTGAGATTCTCCAGCTTTGTTGTTGTTGTTGTTGAGCCGTTGAAGCTCCGCCCTCTTCTGGAGCTCATTTGCATTTAAAGGGACGGCGTGTTTTTGCTCCTCACGCCCAAATTTGGCAAGCGATAATAAATGATCAGTGGAGGATCTGGAGCTGAAACTTCACCGACGGGAAGAACGGTCAGTCCTCTGGACACTAATGACCATACGCCGATAATGACATTACTGAAGCGTGGCGTGGCGATGGCTCACTCGCCGGGATCCACGCGACACGAGCGGCCGGAACTGATGAGAAGTGACAGCGAGCCAGAGGAGAGCGGTGCGGTCACATGACTCACTCCGGCCCTACAGGCCACGATTCACACACATGCGCTGGTGACAAACACACAGCAGGTCTCTTTCTCTTCCCTCTCGTTCTCCCAGCGTCTGTATTCTCCGAACACGCAGCAGACGTGTTCCGGGAGGATCGCGTTACACTCCCAACATTTGCCCTCCACATTGATTTCTATAAATGGAACATTGATTGTGAGCAAAGTTCAGGAAACGCAGCCAAAACTCCACCCGGAGCAAACCCTCTGACCCGAAGAGCAGCTCGTGCTTCACTGCTTCGTGTTTTAACGTTGACACTGACGTTCCCTGCTAAAAGTAAGGCAGCACGAATAATCGTACCGAAAGAAATACCGTAGGATTTCGTTTGAAACTTGCAAGTAAATTACAAAGAAACGGCAAGCTTGAATTGTCTATTATCATTTCTCAGTGCATTTGACTTGGTTTCGCTCGTTATTTTGCATCTTATTATTGTCCCGAGCGTCCGGCGGCCGCGCCGCGCCCGTTAATTATTCATACCGGCCCGGAGGCCATAAATCAGCCAGGCAAGAGCTAACAAAATTAGCTTCCAATTAGTGTTTGTTTGCGGTGATTATATTCCTCCCTTCAGTAATTCCAGAGAGATCGACTCGCTGATCTCGGCGTCTCCTTTGCCCTTCAAACCGAAGGATCAGAGAGGAACGAGATCAAAGACGGATGCTTCTGGAGAATCACAGGAGTTCCTCAAACAGCTCCGCTGATCCGGGACGGGATGATTTTACTGCGTTTCCCCAACAATGATCAAATCCAACTGCTGTTTACTCAGAAATTGCTAGTAAATATCACAAATAATTACAAGGAAATTAAATTATTATTATGATTTTTTTTTTTACAGTGAATAAAGTCTATTTTTAGATTATATAGTGAATTAAAAATAATTTCAAAGTTTTTGTTTTTATTTGTGGTTTGTTTAGGGTCTAATTCAGAGTAAATTCATCCTGGATGTATGTTTCTGCCACGAAATAAAAAAATTAAAAAGGTAATTCAGAGTTTTTAATCACACAAATCTTACTTCATATCTAACAATTTTGACCATTTGTCTTAGAACTGTGAGATATAAACTCGCGATTGAGAGGAAAAACGTCTTTTTTTCTCTCTCACAAATGCACATGCAAGTTTATATCTCACAATTTTAAGAAAAAACGTCAGAAGTCGCAATCGATCCTTCGCAAACAGTTTGATTGACAGGCGATCTGACCGATCATAAACCCCGAATGGGCCATTTTGTCGGTCAAAGGAGTGAGTAGATGAACGTCGGTGAACTTGAATCACGTCTTTCATTCCTTCTGATGTTCATCATGTTTATTTGATGCTATAAATGATGATGGAGGAGCGACAGCGACACATTAAACACACACTAGACGCTATTTACTGATCCAACTGCTTTAAAACATTATGAAACTGTTTCTGAAAGTGTCTCTTTGCTCCCGGATGTATTTTTCACGGCGTGAGAGCGCATAGCAACAGTAACTAAAGGGGCGGGGCTTTGCGAATTGCCTTTTGAATTTTTTTATTTAGTGGCGTGGACTTCAGTATATCACCACATAAACTAACTCAACAGAATCTGCTGCTTCTCTCTTCCTCTCATTTAACAAGAGTTCAGCCGTCGCCGGCAGAGAAAGGCGGATTAGAAGAAGCCGAGGTGAAGAATGAAGAATCTGTAAGGATGAAGGATGCTGGTGTGGACAGAGTCCGTCTCAGAGGGCCGGCTGACATTTCACTGGTGTTTGTCTGAAGGAGGTTACGGAGGCGCGGACCGCCTGAAGTCTCTGAATGTCAGACTGTCCACCAGATCTTCTCCGCTTGTTCTGAAGCAACGTGCAAGACGACAGCGCGGGTCACAACATTCTGCTCGAGCGAGCGCCGTAACATCAGGGGAATGCGGCGCGGCGAGCGATCATCACCGCGCCGCCCGTCCTGATCCAGACGCTACATACTTCATGAGGACAAATTTGCAAAACAGAACTTACAACCCACGACTGAATATTTCATGGCGTCCGCCGCTGCGCTCCGTGTTTATGGATTCTATATGCTGGTTATTAGAGCAGAAATAAGAGCTTCTGCTGCGTAAACGAGCCTCGCTGAGAGACACACCTGAGCGACAACACGCGAAACTTACACACATCAATATTTCACACTGCCAATCAAACTTTCCATTTCCATGAGAGAATGCAAAGAGTTTGAGTTCAGCGCGATTATTTTTGCATATTTTTGATACAAATTAATACCATAATTTACCATAACTGATCAAAACTGACAGTAAAAACATGTCAAATGTAAAGGCTGAACAATAACATGCATCACGGTTTCCACAAAAATATGAAGGATCATGTGACTCTGAAGACTGGAGTAATGATGCTGGAAATTCAGCTTTGATCACTGGATATAAATTATATTTTATTATATGCTCACATAGAAAACAGATATTTTAATTTGTAAAAATATTTCAGATTTTTACTGTATTTTTGATCAAATAAATGCATCAAATCAGAGTGATTTCTGAAGGACTGCAGTAATGATGATAAATTCAGCTTTGATCACTGGATATAAATTATATTGTACTATATATTCACATAGAAAACAGATGATTTACATTAGAATAATATTTCACAATTTTTACAGTATTTTTGACCAAATAAACGCAGCTCTGGTGAGCAGAAGAGATAATCTCACTGACCCCAAACCGTTATTAATAATAATGTTTTTCTGACATATTTGAGCATGTTTAGTCTAAACGTTGGTGAAGTTGTTAGAAGAAGCACAGTAAACATGATCTACATCAGCAAAATATCACTATTACAGTTTCTAACTGTTGCTTGTTTGTTTTTTTATGCTATTTTCACGGTGAAAAGGAACCATATCGGGTTTAAACTCTCAGCAATCATTCAGAGCTAAACGTGCTCGTGCGATCGTCACACGGTGACCGCTGGACTCTGTCCGCACGCATAAGATCACATGAATGCGTTCAGGGTCGCGGGATGGACAGACGGAGTGAAGGATGATAGAAATGTCAGCCGTTAAATGGCAGCGAGTGCCCAGCGGTGTTCGGTCCCTCCGTGCGCCGCTTGTCGGCTCTGATCCGTCATCGTTACAAAGATGCAGCACCTCAGGAGACGGGCTGCCAGCGCCCGCGGTAACCTTTACCCCTCCGTCGCACGCTTTTACCCCTCGCGCTCTCGCGGCCTGGAGCGTCCGTCAGAGTCGCTGCTTATCGCTCCGCATCGGGCCGAAGACGCCGCTGTCATCACCTCCTCCAGACTCACAGACGGGATCACGTCGGATCCTTCCTTGCAGCAAACAATTAGAGGCTCACAGTCTCCACTAAAGCTCAAACACTGTCCATTCAGCAGCTTTACAAAGTTTAATGGCTTCGATGGGTCACATTTCACGTCCAGGTCATATTTCACCCTCACATCATGAGACAAAAACACTTTAAAAGTGCTTTAACCAATAATGAGGCGCATCTGTTACGGTATTTATTAATCTGTTATAACAACTGTTCATTGTTAGTTCAGACCCATTAAATCATATTCAATAATAATGAATAATGCATTAGTAAAATGTTCCATTAGTTCGTTAGTTCATATTAACCAACAGAAACTTTATTGTGGTTACCAATATATAATACAATAATGTTATATTATATAAAGTACATGATTTTTATTGCGCATATTTGTATTTTTTCACATAGGACGTTTTTTTTTCGATTTTAATTCTTTTTTGCATTTTTAATACATTTTTAAAAAAAATTCCCATTTCAAGACTCAAGAGAATGACATTTCTTACATCGTTATAATCAGAAATTTAATATAAACATAAAAATAATGTCGCTAACGGTCATTAAGGCTTCACTTGCTTCATATTATTTCTTGCATATTTCTCTTGATTTGGGGCTGAAATATGACACTTTTGACAGAATGCATAAATGTAATAAGAATTGCGATTAATTATCACTAAATAAAGGAAATGAAACACATAATTCACTGAAATCATGGTACGTTTAAGGCAATGCAACACTAACATGATGCATGAATTATAGTATGATATTCCATTATAATAATATTAAATAATACAGTCTGAGTTTTTAATAATGCATCAATAATTTTTGACATTATTGTAACTTGAAAATAACGCCACAGCGCTGTCAGAATATCATTTCGTGCAAACTGGGTCCAGGATGTGACCCGTACACGATCCGGACAGATTCATCCCTAAATCCCGTCCTGACCTCACGCCAAGACTCCCGCCGCCTGTCAATCATCTCAATCTTGTGGATTAAGACATATCATAAACGCAAAGACGGAAGAGAAGAATTAGAGTGAGATGCGTAAGAGGATAACCGGAGCGGGTCACCGTCTGAATCTCCAAACCAGAGACACTTACGATAAACTTCCATCTGGGCGTCAGCGATGATATTAACCGAGAGTTTCTCGTAATTGCTTTCCTGATGTCAGATAATACGCGCGCGTCTAATCCTGACCTGCTTTCACCGCGGCCCGAGGAAAACAGCGTCTCATGAATAGCAGATGATTATTCAAAGAGAGAATTTCCATATCATTTCCACTCTACATGTGCTCTGAACAGGGTTTATTATCATACAGCCGTTCCTAATGGATCAGAACGCCACGTCTGGATGCGCACCAAAATAACGCCATCGGAGTTACATCGCACGGCAGGAATCCTGGAGCACTCCGAGTGGGATTCCACTTTTACATTTCCAAAAGAAACAAAAGCGAATGGAATAGGTTTGACCACTTCTAATAATAGCTCGAGGAGCATTTAAACTTGGGAGTGTGTCCATAGAAACACCTCCATTTACTGGAAAACGCCTTCGGAAGAATCTCACAAGCGGCAGAGACGTTGTTTCTGTTTTCCCTAAACATGGAGACGGAGAGTCCTGCAGCTCTGCTGACACGGATGTTTCCTCACTGAGGTTTATTAAAAAGGGCTGTGGAGTTAAAGCCAAGATCCCGGCGGGAACGGACAGCAGGCCTTCCTGAGAGAGCTGGAGCAATCCTTCCCAGGAGAACCAGAGATGATGAAACACTTCACACACACACACACACACACTCACACACACACTCTCTCTCTCTCTCTGATGTGAGCGCTGTAATCAATAGGGCGACAAATGAACCTGCACGATTGACTTCAGCTTGTTCATTCATTATTAACGACTCGGGCTAAATGAACTTAAATTGAAGTCGCGGGCGTTTGACAGCACCGAGCTTCTCATTTAGCATTCGGCAACAAATCTTCATGTGAGGGCGACCGAACGCAGACACGGAGACGCTTCAGGACGCTCGTGATCATGAGCCGAAGGCGGACACGGTTTCCTCTCGGAGAAAAATAATCATAACGTTATTTTAGTGTCACTGAGAAACTATTATAGGGTCATTCTGCGTCCACTCAAGCAGAGGTGTCCGGCGCAAATGGTTTGAAACACAAACATAGGTAGCGATGAAAGCCAAAATATTAACGTCACAGATGTATAACAACCGAGTTTTCTGGAGGAAGCTCCAAATGACTATTTTCACCTGAGATTTGGAGCCAGATTAGAGGAGTGTGAAAATGACTCGATAAAGATGTCAGCGTCACGATTTCATTCTCTCACAGAGATCGGTGGATCTGGTAGTGAAATCGGTTGGCTTGATCGATCTTTCTTTCATTATATGCCGACAGCGGCCGTTCAAAACTGGGGAAAAAGCACTTGTTGTGTTTTATTCCTCGAGTTGTCGTGTCTGTAACTCGAGAAGTGTTCGAGATTTCTGAATATCCTTCTATATTCTGGTTCTTAATGAACGTTCCTCTCGGTCTGTTCGTTTTGAAGGCCCTCGATGGTTCAGTCCCAGAGATACGGAGATCTTAAAGCGGCTCCAGGAGTCTCAATTCTGCTCATTTTCAGTCAAAAACCACGAGTCACTTTACAAATAAATGATACTTTTATCTTTTCAAGAGGAGAATCTGAAGAACAAATAATGTTCTAGAAATGTATCCGAGTGCCACAAATATTCCCTTTTCCAAAGTTTGCACGCGTGTAACCCTAAAAGTATTCAAGATTTCTTAATATCCTTCTGGATTCTCGTTATTAATGAACTTTACTTTTGAAATCTCCATTTTTAAAGCTCTATACGCTTCAGTCTCACAGATATGAGGATCTCAAAACCGCTGCATGTTCAAAATGGAAATTTGGTTTTGACATGGAATGAGCCTACAATTTTTATTTGTTTATGTAATTTTAGTTAAAGATGTAGTGATTTTAGAAATGTCTATACAGTCAGCTATAATAATAAGCCTGTGAAGTCTCTTAAAATCATAACGTCGTGTTAATATCCCGGTGTTTGTGAGTTTTCACCTGCTCATTTTCCAGCTCTCAGAAATCAGGTCACACGCCACAACTTCTACCGTTTTCGGATGCATCAGACACCATAATTGGAGCTATCAGCGATACATCAAAAGAAATCCCGGTGGGAACTACAGCGGATTCAAGGAGAGTTAATTAAGATCCGAGCTGTGATTCAAAGGGACACTCGAGTGTTTGGGTGTCAAACTAAAGAGTAAATCAGAACGATTATTTTAAACAGATCCTATTCTGCTTTATTCCATCTTCATCTTTCTTTAGTGTTGCTGTTTGATCATGAAAAACTCTGGAAAAGTTCCAGTTCTTCTCTTTATCAGTGTTTCTGAACTCCCTCCATCTTGAGTTTTCTTCACAATGTTTATTAGTAGCATTTATGGTAAGGGGCGGGGCATTTCCCAAACACCAATCACAACACACCGCTCCAGCCGACCAATCAGAGCACAGTGTGCTTTTCAGAAGGCGGGGCTTCATAGAGACAGGGAGTAAACAGAGCGTTCCTGACAGACTGGGAAGAGAGGAGCTGCACAATGAGGAAAATAATCAACATTCAAGCAGGAAAACCTGTTCAAACGACATCAAGGAATTGTAAAAGGGCAGAAATGCATGTGAGCGGCTGGGAACCCGAGGTAAACATGCAGAGATGACGGATTTGAGGGCCTGCACTGAAAAGATCAGAAGCCGAGGAGGGGGTCGAGCTCCGAAGGGTCCCGACCCGGAGAAACGCGCAGCAGGTGGTTTGACAGCGTGCCACTAAAACACACACACACACACACACACGCAGGGAAGCAAATGTCTGTGAAAGGTCAGCGCTGACACGCCGTGCCCCTGATGGAGACACAATCCAGTGCCGCGGCGGATCTGTGCCGTGTTGCGGTGGAGTGATATTCCCACAGCTCTCCCGCAGAGAGAAGGTCACGTTCGGCCCGCAGCAACACTGAAGTCCTGCTCACCGTCACTCTCAAAGGTCTCGTCCCGCGAGCGCGAGCTGCGAATCTGCCTCTGTATCGCTGCTTCGCCTCAAACTATGTCACATAAACAAACCATTTGTGAACACCGTGAGAGGACCAGAGTTATGAACACACACACACACACACACGTCATTTTACGCCGGACCGCTTCACAAACGAGGAGAAAAGACGAGCGTGACGACACACGCTAGTGACGAGCCGATCAACTCCATCAGTTTATCCACGAACCGTTCAGAAACGTCTTCCTGAGTCTCTCCATCCGTTCGAACACTTTCCTCATTTTGTCTGCCTGAGATTCTCCAGCTTTGTTGTTGTCGAGCCGTTGAAACTCCGCCCTCTTCTGGAGCTCATTTGCATTTAAAGGGACAGCGTGTTTTTGACAAGCGATAATAGATGATCAGTGGAGGATTTGGAGCTGAAACACCAGAGACTGAGATTACATCCGGTGAAAAGACGAGTTATGAGTCACTTTTAAGAGTAAAGCCAAAATGTTTTTGGGACACCCAAGTATTGTCATTGCCTGTAATCTCACATTTACTGATCCCATAATTACAGCTGCTACTAGAAAGCCTCGCTTCCCATTCTGTCCTGGGATGAAGGTCTGTGTGTAAAAGTGCTGACGGGAGATTTTCACGAGCATAAACAGCTGTGTGTTCTGTGGCCCAACATACACAGAGACTCAGCAAAACTGCACTTAAATCTCACGAACACAAGCGGCTCGGAACGCTCGAAACGTCCCGCTGTCTTTATAATCACAGGCCTGTCGGGAAACGAACTCTCGCTCCGCGCTGATGAGGGTTCGTCCGCGCGCCGTGGCGTTTTGAACACTATCTGTTGAGTTCTGCGTCAGTCACGCCGGCACTCTTTGCAATTTAAGTGTCAGAGAGACGGAGAGCGAGCGCGAGGGCCGCGGAAACGGATTCCTCCGTGACGGGATGACATCGGGTCCGGCCTCCTCTTTAAAGACGGAACGGCCCACCGGAGGAGATCCGGCCGCAGGTCTGGGAGCGGCGAGGACACCGACGGCTGACAGATACACACGCGTCCTCCCTTTGACAGCAATTAGCAGTGTCACAGTTTCATTAAAGCTTCAGCTTTCAGCTGAACCCGGATCTTCAGAGCGGAGATAATAGGACGTGTATCCGTGCTGTTACAGGCAGGCTTTGTTCAGGAAGTGGCATGGAGTTGATCTCATGGATACGGAGGCAGAAACAACACGAGTATCACGGGTTCGAGGGAAAATCGATCAGAGTTCAACTGAGAATGCTCTTTAAATTCCCAAACTGAATTGAGGCAAACAGGAACTAGATAAAAGAATTATATATATATATATATATAGAGAGAGAGAGAGAGAGATTTTTTAATAAATATATATATATATATATATATATATATATATATATATAATAATATAATATATATATATATATATAAAATTAAAAATTGCATTATTAATTATCATAAAATTACGTTATATTAAAAATATATAACTATATATATATATCTATATAATTAAAAATTGTTTTATTAATTATCATACAATTACGTTATATTAAAAATATATAACTATATAATTAAAAATTGTATTATTAATTATCATAAAATTACGTTATATTAAAAATATACAACTATATATATATAATTAAAAATTGTATTATTAATTATCATAAAATTATGTTATATTAAAAATATATAACTATATATATATATATATATAACTAAAATATGTATTATTAATTATCATACAATTACGTTATATTAAAAATATATAACTGTATATATATATATATATATATATATATAATTAAAAATTGTATTATTATCATAAAAGTACGTTATATTAAAAATATATAACTATATATATATATATTATTAAAAATTGTATTATTAATTATCATAAAATTATGTTATATTAAAAATATATAACTATATATATATATATATATATATATAATTAAAAATTGTTTTATTAATTATCATACAATTACGTTATATTAAAAATATATAACTATATAATTAAAAATTGTATTATTAATTATCATAAAATTACGTTATATTAAAAATATACAACTATATATATATATAATAAAAAATTGTATTATTAATTATCATAAAATTACGTTATATTAAAAATATATAACTATATATATATATATAAACACAATACATATTTTATATTATACATACATGTATTACAATATAATATTTTTGAATTTCATAAATGAATGAATATTCTAGATCTATATTCTCAGCATAAAAACGAAGAGCATCAGAGTTGGTGAGCTCAGATTCGTCAGCGTTCTCACGGCAGTCTCAGGGGCTGATGGGAGTGAAACGGCTCGTCGAGGCGCTCGGGTCAGCGGTTCTGAATCTGAGCGTGTGTTTCGTCTCTCCGCGCAGGAGTGTGTGTCTGCTCGGGGTTTGTTAGTATGCGTGCGGCTCCGTTCTCAGACGGCGATGCCGCGTCCCGCTGTTTGCCATTACTGCCCCTCCAGTGACTAAACAGAGGCTGCGAAACGCCCGTGGCTGGACTCGATTAGCTGCGAGAGACCTTCCCATTCGGTTCCGCCGCGTAAACCCTCCGCAGGGGCCCGGCGACGGTTCACGCTTGAAAGCAACACTTAAGAATCTGACAACAAACCAAACTGCTTCAATTTAATCCATCTCCCTGGGTGAGAGGAGTTAGAGGTAAACATATGCCCTCATTATTTGCACGGCTGCGTCTCGAGATTGCGGTTCACTGTGGATATACACACCCAAACTGTTCTGATATATCAGACAAAATGACCCCGTTTACCTTTAGAATACACATTCCAGTGTTATTGTTCCCAGTTTAGCAGTGCAAGTTCTTCTAAAAAGAAAAGTGTTTGAGCCTTTGAAAGAGAGTCAGTAAACACGGCTCTGTTTCATGTCAACTTTAATGTTGGCGAGATCGTGAACTTTGCCAGACACAAAAAAGGGAGTTGGAGAGTTTGGAATATTTGGATGAGGCCGTAAGTATTGAGCAAAAGCCAATGACCCACTTCTTCATTCGTGTTAAGAGTGAGTCTTACAAAATACCCTCCCTCTCAAGAGAGGGGAGCAAATTAGCCATGATGGGACGAAAGCCACGGGATAAACACTGCGTGATGGGAAACAACATTACGGAGAAGGGCGTCTCCCGACTGCCCCGGTTTACAAATGGAAATGAAGCGCTCATTGATGGAGAGAGAGAGGAACGCTGCCTTCAACTGTCCTGGGAAGAGCTTTGGACATTATTCACAACCAGTCGAGTTTAATGAGTCTCTTCCAAAGCTGCACTTCTTTGATCAAAAATGCTGTCAAATTGTGAAATATTATTCTAATGTAAATCACCTGTTTTCTATGTGAATATATAGTACAGTGCGATTTATATCCAGTGATCAAAGCTGAATTTTCAGTCTTCAGAGTCACATGATCCTTCAGAAATCATTCTGATATGCTGCATTTATTTGATCAAAAATACAGTAAAAATCTGAAATATTTTTACAATTTAAAATATCACGTTTTCTACGTGAATATATAGTCAAATATAATTTATATCCAGTGATCAAAGCTGAATTTTCAGCATCATTACTGCAGTCTTCAGAGTCACATGATCCTTCACAAATCATTCTGATGTGATGAGAAACATTTATGTTTATTATCAGTGTTGAAAACAGCCTCTTTGATGAATAGAAAGTTCAAAATAACAATGTATTTGAAATAGAATCTTTTGTAACATTATAAATGTCACTTTTAATCAGTTTAATGCATCCTAACTGAACAAAACTATTCATTTCTCTTTTTTTACATAACTTTTCAAAGGTAATGATAGTGTCTGGTGGTTTTTGCAAAAATATGAACATTGATAATGATATAAATGTTTCTCATCACATCAGAATGATTTCAGAAGGATCATGTGACTCTGGAGACTGCAGTAATGATGCTGAAAATTCAGCTTTGATCACTGGATATAAATGACACTGTACTATATATTCACATAGAAAAACTGATGATTTAAATTATAATAATATTTCAGATTTTTACTGTATTTTTGATCAAATAAATGCAGCATATTAGAATGATTTCCGAAGGATCATGTGACTCTGAAGACTGAAAATTCAGCTTTGATCACTGGATATAAATGACACTGTACTATATATTCACATAGAAAACAGATATTTTAAATGGTAAAAATACTTCACATTTTTACCGTATTTTTGATCACATAAACGCAGCTCTGGTGAGCAGAAGAGACTCTCTCAAATGATTTGATGTGTGACTGGCCAAATGAGCTCAATATAGAAACAGCTCGAGCTCTCACACTGGTCCTCTGGTTCTGCTCACAGTGGCTGAGCTCAAACACAGCGTCGTCCAGACTCGATGTGAGCAGTGGCGGTGTGGGTTCAGGCCTGTGAGGCAGCTTTCGGTTCTGTCCCTGTTAATGCGGCGCCTGCGGACGCGCCTGCGGCTCTGAGCTCCACCGGCCCGCGCGTCTCTCATCTTATCTGCCTGCCTGTCCAAATGAGCCTCCTCTCAGAATCTGTGGGCTTTATCTCACATGTGCCCGTCTGCATCTCGTCTTCACCCGACAGCCGAGCAGCCGCGGCTCTCTTCGATCCCAGACGCCAGTTCTGTGTCACTTCTGCTCGTCTTCAACTTCGACAAACAAAGTTGCCTGGGATTTGTGAGATACGCTCGTTTTTTGTCTCGGTTTGGGCAAGAAGTCGGAAGCACGGCTCAGCCAAGTAGCGCCACACAGAACGATCTAAACAGGGATTTGCTTAATTTGGCATCTATTGGATTTCCCCAGCAGAGACTTGCCGCGTTTATCATTGTGGAGGGGCTCATTTCTGCTGCCGGCTCCTCGACAGGCGGTGGACAGAGAGGATCTGCTCCACGAACCCCGCCATCCTTGGGGAAAAGCACTAAAACTAATTCTGTGCTCCGTTGGGAGAAACTGTGCAACATCCGACAAAACCTCACATACAATCCGAGATGACTGCGGCGCAGGAGCGAGCGGATTCACAGCAACCGACGGGGAGCGTTCTCAGAGCGTTCTCTCAAGGTTTAGAGCAAACGTCCTTCCAGTAACTTCAAAAGAACATTCGTTGCTAGTTGGACGTTCATCGTTCCATCTTCTTTTGGAATGTTCAGAACACGTTCAGAAAAGTGACGTTTACCATGAAGGAATGTTTCCTTAACGTTTGCCTGACTGAGAGAAAATCTTTGTAAAACGTTCTCCCGGTAACATTAACAGAACGTTCGTTCAATGTTATCTGGTCTTTAATAATGCTCTCAAAACTTTAATGACACAACCTTCATGGAAAGTTTTAGTTGGACATTCACGTTTTTTAACGTTCCCGTAATGTTTCCAGATGGAATGTAAGGATCACGTGACCGAGAAAAACGGTTGTAAAAACTGATGTTACACCGCGCGAAAACGATCCTTCTGTCATCGTTTACGTCATTTATATCTGTGCATAATGTGACTGTGTTATCCGGCTTTAATCTGCTTGATTTGATGGTTTTTCTTCATACGATGGAAGTCAATTCTTTGCTTCTCAACGTTCTACACAGTATCTTTTGTGTTTCACGGATACGACAGTGAGTAAATGATGACAGACTTTCATCCAATCAGTTCCCAAAGGATAAAATCAGTTCCCGCCCTGCATTGTTTGAGTCCAGTCTCGTGTTTCACTTCGACTTGACGGACCGTATCACAGCTGAACATGAAGCCGCAGAAACCCCGAATATCCTCAGTGTTTTTACAAAGATATCCTCGTTGTGAGGTCTGTCCTCTCGGCCCCTAAAAAGCTCAGCTGCTCTAATTTTCAGGAGCGTTCTTAACCTCACTTAACTTTGCCCACGCCACCAGAGATTCCCCCTCCAGTTCCTTGAAAACGGATGACATACATACAGGGTTTCATCCATCAAGAGCAGATGAAATATGAGGTGTTAAGGAGCGGACCATGTCCTGGGGCGATTCATAAATCCATATATCCTTCCTGCTCGGAGAACAGTGACAATGACCCAAAAACAGGCGCACGGAACAAGTGCCACAAGACAAGCGAGCGGGAGCGCCGATACGTGTTTCAGAGCGGATCCGGCTCACAGAAATACACGTGTGTGGACGCTCCCGTTGAGTCACGAAATGGGATCCGTTTGAAAGCGTTCCAAGCGTCACGGATTGTTAGTTTTGAGTGTTCTCTGAATCAACTTGCAACATGTTAGATCAGTGTTTCTCAAACTTTTTCAGCCCAAGGGCCGCTTTATCTTGCAATCCCACTCCAACACGCCCCCCGAAACAGGAAGGATAAACTAAATTGAAGTTTAATTTGCAACTGTTTCAAGTCAAAAACTAATTCTTCAAACACAAATGCAATGATATGATCCATTTTTCGTTATTAAAACACACTGACGTCACCCCCCCGCGATCCTAGTTTAGCTCATCTTTTCCCGGACCACTAGGGGGCGAAGGCGGACCCCGCTTTAGGAATTACTGTGTTAGATGAACTAAAACACTTCAAGAAAAACAGAAATAACGTTTAAAGTTTTATTAAAGACCTGTTGACTTAAACGTTCTATTAACGTTAGTGGACGAACCTTGCCAGAACGTTCCCTGTTAGCTGAGACATACAGCGTATATATGGAGTTTAATGTTGGTGACGGCGACGGTTTCTCCACATCAACGCCTCTGGTGCTCCACACTTTCATTTTTATCTCCTGCCGTCTCATTCTTACTCTGCATGGGCTGGAAAAACTGTATAATGCCCAATTAAATATTTACACGCATTTGCCTTTCAGCTGTTATTGGGCTCATTTTAATATCGCATTCCCTTTGCCTTCTCCTCAAAAGCCCCTGGAGTCGCTGTAAGCACCCAATTCAAGGTTAAAAAGACGTCCCGGCGCCCTGAGCATTGCTCCAGAAGGAGCTTCAATAAGAAATACTAATGCTGCAGTTTTATTTCGGTTCAATATTAATTTTACAAATTACACACATATTTTGCATAATGTTTATTAATGATCTGGCTCCCTTCGGTGAGCACCTTTCCGGCGCGCGGCTCCGCAGCGAATGCTTGCATCAGCAGCATCTGTGCTCCAGCGTTCCTCCAGCCTGCAGACGCTCAGAAAGCAGCGCCGCAGTGAAGCACTCGGCCAAGAGAAGCAGACTTCTGTTCCATTACCAGTACAAACACTAGTCAGTGTTAACACCATCAAGCATGAAATGAAAACTCAGCCATCTTCTACTTTCTAAACGCAGCAAAAGTCTTTGCATTGAGAGATTTCTCATTTTTTTAAATGAAACTCCGCCCCTGCAAGCTCACGCACAGCTCCGCCTGCACGTGTGAGAACCACGCCCACATCAGCTCCGCCTCCGTGTGTCACGCCCACATTAGCTCCGCCTGCACGTGTGAGAGCCACGCCCACATCAGCTCCGCCTCCGTGTGTCACGCCCACATCAGCTCCGTCTGCATGTGTGAGAGCCACGCCCACATCAGCCCCACCTCCATGTGTGTCACGCCCATATTAGCTCCGCCTCGACGTGTGAGAGCCACGCCCACATCAGCTCCGCCTCCATGTGTGAGAGCCACGCCCACATCAGCTCCACCTCCACGTGTGCGAGCCACGCCCACATCAGCTCCGCCTAGACATGTGAGAGCCACGCCCACATCAGCTCCGCCTCCACGTGTGAGAGCCACGCCCACATCTCAAGCGACACCCAGCCCCATTTATCTTTGAGTTGATGTACTTCGATACCGTCCTGTCGCTGCTTCGGTTTCATCACGACTTTAATTTACATTTTACATTTTTTGGCAGACACGTTTAATTCGTGCACATATTGCTTTATGCGGCTGTACTGAATGTATTCAAACAGAGTTGGATACAATCTGTGCAATACAACATTTTTCTGATGATGTAAACAAAGCAAAGCTGATTGTCATCGAGCATTACAGCACAATCACGTCACACACTGATGCCGTCTGTACTTCACAATGCACACTGAACACAACACGCTCATAATAACCACTGGTTACAGCTTAAAAATAGCTCGTGTTCGTCTAAAGTTGTAGTGGAACACTAATTACGGATGCGACGTGAGGGCTGTGAGCTGAACTCCAGTGTTTCACTGAGACCGTATTCACAACATGTGCCATTATTAAAATGGAAAAGGCTTCCATTTTGGCTGGAACAGTTCTGGCATTTCCTGCGTTCCCGTGACCGAGCGGGAGGCCGAGGCTCTGAAAGGGCAGGTTCAATGTCAGCGCTCGCTGATTGGATTATTAATGCAATTAAATCTGCTCTCGTACACCGGGCTCAAGTTATCTGGAGAGTAAAATCACTGTTGTTGTGCGTGTCAAAATCACACGAGCAAAGAGAGGAAGAGAAATACAACAGGTTTACCTTGAACTACACTGAAGTTTTTACTATTATATTAACTATAATATTTAGCAAACTCACGTTCAGATTCTTTTATCAGTATCCTGTTTCGCTCCACAAAACGGGATGACATTTCGTGTGTGAAGCAGGCGAACAGGATCAGCCATGAAGCGCTCAGAGGAAACATGCAATAAACGACATGTGAGAAATA
>CM074301.1:17072406-17089906 GCA_037194245.1 Opsariichthys bidens | reverse complement strand
AATCCATTTGAATGTGACTGTGCATCTCACAGACGGGGCATGTTGTCACAGCATGAAGCTGCTGCTTTCTGACACTGAATGTGTTTTTGTGTGTTTAAAGTATGTAAACATGTCAGTGTGTAACAGCTCCGACTGTTTTCATTCTGTTTGACGGACATTTAGGGTTTATGATAACGACTTACTAAAAACAGATTTTTCGTGCATTGTCAAAACAATCCGTTCGCGCGGATCCACGAAAACGACTGCATGTCGCTGAATTCTGCCGCCAGTAGATGGCGACGTCACTGAACGCGTGACACACATGTCGTCATGGCGACGTCTCTTTGTAAAGAAACGCTCCAGACTGAACACGTGACGCACGACGTCACGGTTTTAGTGGATTCCACAGAGACGATAACGGGATCGCTTTCAAAAACGTCGCGTAAATGAACGTTGTTTAAATGAATTGTTTAAATAAAGACTATTTTCGTTTGATATTCCCAGTCTTCTTCGTGTGTTTTGGCTGCTTCACCACCAGGGTCGAGGAGTAACGAAACACAAGTGACTTAGTTTCGTATTTAAAACACAAGATTTGAGTGACTGTGTTTGATTTGAAATGGGTGGTGATCAGATTACAGTTCCATCTGAAAAGTGTTTTAGATTACCAAAGTGATTACTTTGAGTTTTAATGTCATTTAAACAGCGATTGGTGATTCTCTGACTCTGACCGTCTGAAAAAGACCAGTTCAGTTTCATGTTTTCACTGTTTTCATGTTTATAATTCACTCGACACTGCGACTTTTTCTCACTATTTGTTTTTTCCTCACAATTGTGAGTTTGTGTTTCACAATTCTGACTTCTTTTTCTCAGGATTGCGAGATTTAAACTCACAATTGCAAGTTATAAAGTCAGAATTGGGAGATATAAACTTGCAATACTGACTTTTTTTCTTGAAATTGTGAATTTAGTGTCAGTTTATATCTCATAATTCTGGCTTTATAACTCACAGTTGCAACTTTATATCACTCAATTCTGAGGGAAAAAGTCAGAATTGTGAGATAAAACCTTTTTTTGTGTTTGTTCCACACTTATTAGTATTCCAAAGTATTCTAAAGTATTTAGATGAAGTGACTAAACTTGAGTAATGTAACGAAACACGTTACAAATGACTTTTTAAAGCTTGTATTTTGTAATCTGTAGTGAAATATGTTTTAACAGTGACACACCCAGCCCTGTTCACCACAACAGACAGAAATGATCGTTTAATAATGGTATAAAGCAAACGCGAAAATAATATTCTTTCATTTGTCAACTCAACTCAATATTTTGGAGTTTCTGTTGATTAAACCAACCAATTTCAATGAAGTTAAAAATTTGAGGTAAGGGTTTTGTGACAACTTGCCCCGTCCAATATCCCGTCCCTCACTCTTGTCTGAATGTTAATCTGTGTCCGTGTGGATTTATTCCCCACAGGTGATCCTAGTTAACATTTGACTCAAACCCGTGGGACGGTCTCTTGTTCGTAGTCCCGGGCTGTCGTGTTTGTTGTGCGATGAATCCGTACGCATTAGAGAGGAAAGAATTCCCACACATCAGTTTCAAAACGTTCATCCTGGAGTTGGAGGTGAGTCCCGAGGCGCTGATAAACTCCGGTGTTGACGTGTTAAACTGTCCACACTCTTGCCTGTTCACGAACCTCTTCTGACCAGCTCATAACCTGCTGAGTCGCAGGCTCACCATCTGCTGACCGCAACAGTCTCATTTGTGAAGCTGAAGCACTTTTTGAAAATCTCTGGATAAGCACGTGTGCTGAAGCCGCGAACGTACGTGTGGCGATGAGCGGCGGAGTTCAGAGACGACGTTCATTTCATCATCCGCTCCTGTCGACCACGAGCTCCTCCGGCAGCGGACGACGACTCTTAAAGACACAGACACACGTTTACGTGGAGAAACGCATGGCATCGAAAATATCTTCTGCAGACCTCCTGTCGTTTTGGAACTCTTTTAGCAAGTGTGTTTTTCGTAGAATTATACAAACGCCCACTTTCAAAGTTCCGATACACTGTAAATGAACACATTTTGACAGCGAGAGGCTTCACAGGGTTAAAGTCAGACTGATTGAATGTTGTGATGTGTGCGCTGGCAGAAGCTCTGATGTTTTGGAGCAGGACTGCATGAGTCTCGTTTGGAGAGCGACGCCGCACAAACGCCTCTATATTTAGAGCTTTGAAGGAGAAGCGGCGCGGCGGAACACGCCGTCACCGGCGGCCGTAAACATGTAGAGCTTCAATGATCAGGACAAACACATCTGCCTCATACGCGGGCCACAGACCTTGAGACGAACCAAACAAACAGGAGCTCGAGAGCTGCCAGCTGTATGCGGTTCACGCAGCGGGTCTCCGGGCACAATTTGGGAAAGTTTTCTGTTAAACAAGGTTATTAAATTTAGAGCCGACAGAGTGGCTGTGTGGATCGCGACACAGTAATTGAATTTCGTCTCTGTATTTTAGACGTCAGAGGCCTCAGAAACTCGACCTCAGCCCGTTCCTCCAAAAACATCCGATGCCTTTGTTTGCGTTCACGAGGAAGAACATGTTCTCATCAAACACGTCCGCAAAAACAAATGTTTGAAAAGGCAGGAGATATATCACTTATAGATAAAGTCTCACAGCATTTCCTTAACAAGGTCATGGCACAAAGTCACCAAACAAACTTAAACAAACTCGACAAAATCAGCCGGAGTGAACTGGTTGTCTCTGGCTTGACGTTCTCCCTCGACAGGAGAAACTGTGACTTCCTGGAAAATGATTGGTCACAACATACCTTCATCATCATGACTTGTCACAGCATGACCATATACTGTATATATATTATAACACAGTTATAAAAACGGGAAGAAGGAGGCGGGATCCGGCGAACGTTAAACCAAAACTTTAATAAACTCAAAAACATACAACAGAACGAAAGTAACAAAATAAAACACAACAGGCCTGGTCCTCTCTCGTCCTTCACTGTCCTCTTTTATGCTTCCGGAGCTCCTCCGTGAGAGACACGAGACCGGTGTAGCGCGCAGGTGACGCTCATCATCACTCGTGCCGCTCCCTCACGGCTCTCGCCCCCCTGATCGTCACATACATATATATATATATATATATATATATTTCATTGTTCATTACATAAACACAAGCGCGTTTTTGAAGGTTTTATATAGAACCTTTAAGAGTTCCATCGTTTTATGGATTGTTTTAATTCATTTTTAATTGTAAGTTAAAGTATTAGACAATCACTTCAGACGTTCCTCCTTATCTAGAACCTTTTGTGCATGAATGCTTCTTTAAAATTGCGTTAAGAACCCTAGGGTTAATACCCCACACTGTCAGAAGAAAAGGTTCTAGACTCCATTTTAGGGTAAAATGATCCCATAATGGGAGCCATTAAAAGGTTCTAAATATGAAGTGCCTGACAGAACCCTTAAAGAACCTTGTCTTCAAAGAGTTTGTTTTAAATACACTGTGGTTATTATATGTGTAATGAACAAAGAAGAAAAACTGGACAAAAACGCTCGCATGCTTCATACTTTTCCTAGGATGTTTTCGAGCCGTGTGTCAGTTTGCCAGGTGTGTTGTGTGTGATTTGGAACAGGCTCTTTGAAATGTATTTTATGGAAACACAGCAGGAAACCTGCCGTTCGTTATTGTACGTAGAGGAGCAGAAGTTGCTCAAGGATTAAATCTCTCACAAACATTCATGAAACCAACGGCCATATCAAGCCAGACTGGAAAGTACAGGAGACAAGGACAGACATTCACTGCCGTGATTTCCTTTATGCTATTCAAAAAGCATTTTTCCTTTCAAAGTTACATATTTCCATTTCTAAACGCACGCCGCCGATCCATGCAGCGCAGAAACAGAGATGTTTTGATCGAGTACACAGATATTCAATTAAGATCTCCTTTTTCCTCACATCAGAGGAAGTTCAACGTGTTTCTGTTTTAGCAACCCGAGATTTTACATTGATTTCTACCATGTCAGTCACGAGTACAAAGGACGATCAGAGAAAGGGCTCATGGGAAATCAATGTCTGCCATTTATAAAGCTCTCCTCGTGTTATACATGCTCAGAAGAACTGGCTCATGGTCACAGTTTTCTTCATCTGGAATGTTTCTGGTTGAACTGGCAAATGCCATGTGAGTAAAACACGTTAAAACATAATGTTTCGACATTCTACAATGTAAGATGTCACAGTGTGTCATTCATGCTTTATTAATCGATTGGTGCCAATTCACATCGAATTCACACTCATGAACTGAAGCGGAGCCAGTTCTTTATTTCTGAATGTCACACAACACTCTCTGACTGAATTATTGAGTGTGTTTCAGATGTGATGCAGGCCTGTTTCAGTTTCCCGCAGGAACACCAGATGACCACTAGAGGGCAGAATCCTCTCTGGAGTCCAGCAGCTTCAGCTCATGTCTGGATCTCTGAGCTCCTCTGAATCCTGGAGCACTTACAGAGTTCGTCCATCCAAAACTGAGATTTCAGTCATGAGTTCCTCTCCCTCATGTGCTTCTACACCTTCATCATCTTCAGAGACACATGAAGATATTTTTGATGAAATCCGATGGTTCAGTGAGTCTCTGTTGACAGCAAGATCATGAGCACATATTTAAAACAGGTCATGTGACTACAGCGATTCAACCTTAATGTTATAAAGTGACGAGAATACCCAAAAGAATCAATTATCTAGTGATTTGAGCGCCAAAGTCACGGTGATTTCAGTAAACGAAGCTTCGTCGCATCGCAAGTGATTCGAAATTTCAACAGTTCACGTGTTTTTTTGATTCGCGATCCGAACCAATGATTTGAAACAAAAGATTCGTAAAGCTTCGTGTTGAGCAGAGTTTTGAAATCGCCCATGACTGGATTTTGTTGAAAAGGCATTATTTTGTTTTTTCGGAGCACAAAAAGACATCATGGGAACAATTTTTTTTTGCAAGTATTCTCTGAAAAACTAATAACATCTAAAGACCATGAGACAAACTGCTTCTGAGAACATCAATAAACACCAGATCATTTTGAACAAACATTCTATTAACGTTTGATCACAACTTTGAGGGAACCTTTCACTGCCGGCTTCAGAGTTCCTCCTGGCGCTGCGAATGCCAGCAGGAAAATGGACCTGAAGGACATTACGTTCCCGGGGATTTTGACACCTTTATTTTTAAGAGTAGTATGGAAGCCCATTCCCGCCACTGTTGAGAAAAAAAAAATATTCCGTAAGTCATAATAATGAGAAACTTTCTGATAAAAATGACTTAGTATCTCATAATAATGACTTAACATCTCATAATAATGACCAATGACTAATTATGAGATGTTAAGTCATTATTATGAGATGTTAAGTCATTATTATGAAATGCTAAGTCATTATTATGAGATGTTAAGTCATTATTATGAGATGTTAAGTCATTATTATGAGATACTAAGTCATTATTATGAGATGTTAAGTCATTATTATGAGATATTAAGTCATTATTATGAGATGTTAAGTCATTATTATGAGATACTAAGTCATTATTATGAGATGTTAAGTCATTATTATGAGATGTTAAGTCATTATTATGAGATGTTAAGTCATTATTATGAGATACTAAGTCATTATTATGAGATGTTAAGTCATTATTATGAGATGTTAAGTCATTATTATGAGATACTAAGTCATTATTATGAAGATGTTAAGTCATTATTATGAGATGTTAAGTCATTATTATGAGATATTAAGTCATTATTATGAGATACTAAGTCATTATTATGAAATGTTAAGTCATTATTATGAGATGTTAAGTCATTATTATGAGATATTAAGTCATTATTATGAGATACTAAGTCATTATTATGAAATGTTAAGTCATTATTATGAAATGCTAAGTCATTATTATGAGATGTTAAGTCATTATTATGAGATACTAAGTCATTATTATGAAATGTTAAGTCATTATTATGAAATGTTAAGTCATTATTATGAGATGTTAAGTCATTATTATGAGATGTTAAGTCATTATTATGAGATATTAAGTCATTATTATGAGATATTAAGTCATTATTATGAGATGTTAAGTCATTATTATGAGATGTTAAGTCATTAATTATGAGATGTTAAGTCATTATTATGAAATGTTAAGTCATTATTATGAGATGTTAAGTCATTATTATGAGATATTAAGTCATTATTATGAGATACTAAGTCATTATTATGAAATGTTAAGTCATTATTATGAAATGCTAAGTCATTATTATGAGATGTTAAGTCATTATTATGAGATGTTAAGTCATTATTATGGAGATGTTAAGTCATTATTATGAGTTGTTAAGTCATTATTATGAGATTCTAAGTCATTATTATGAAATGTTAAGTCATTATTATGAGATGTTAAGTCATTATTATGAGATGTTAAGTCATTATTATGAGATATTAAGTCATTATTATGAGATATTAAGTCATTATTATGAGATGTTAAGTCATTATTATGAGATGTTAAGTCATTATTATGAAATGTTAAGTCATTATTATGAGATGTTAAGTCATTATTATGAGATGTTAAGTCATTATTATGAGATGTTAAGTCATTATTATGAGATGTTAAGTCATTATTATGAGATACTAAGTCATTATTATGAGATACTAAGTCATTATTATGAGATGTTAAGTCATTATTATGAGATATTAAGTCATTATTATGAGATGTTAAGTCATTATTATGAAATGTTAAGTCATTATTATTAGATGTTAAGTCCATTATTATGAGATGTTAAGTCATTATTATGAGATGTTTAAGTCATTATTATGAGATGTTAAGTCATTATTATGAGATGTTAAGTCATTATTATGAGATGTTAAGTCATTATTATGAGATACTAAGTCATTATTATGAGATGTTAAGTCATTATTATGAGATGTTAAGTCATTATTATGAGAAAGTTTCTCATTAATTATGACTTACGGATTTTTTTTCCTCAACAGTGGCGGGAACGGGCTTCCATAGAGTAGGCCTAAAGCGTGATGCTGTTTGTTTGAGGCGGGCCGACCTGTCTAACCAATGAATGAAAAGCTGTCTGGAATCAATCATTTCCAAAACAAGCACTTCACCGAAATAAATCTGCGTTTATTTAGTCTTTCCCTCCTGGCTGCCAGCTGGAAAAATGATCCTGACGATGCAGAGAACAAAAGGCGAGCAGTGTACCAAGTCTACAGCGTTCCAAAATCCCCAGGAAAAAAATGAGCCTGACTAAAGACGAAGTAGTTTAATCAGGCATCCGAGAAGGTGGAAGAAACGAGAGGAGGAAATTGAAAAAGTGCCCCGCCAAAAGAATCTCCGTCCTCCAGAGAAGCGGCAATGACCCTAATAAAGGGAGAACCCGAGAGAGGGTCAGCGATTCACACAAACAAACAAATCGGTCCCAAAATCTCCCTTTACGCTTCATACCGAGAACAGCCCATTATAGAGCGGCTGAAGGTGAGCGTTATCTGCAGCACACACACACACACGACACACACAAGCAACACTGCCCTCATCACTTAAACTGTCAATCCCACGCGAGGGCAATTAATGCAACAGTTGCAGGAGCATCATGTGGGTGTGATGAAACGCAAGAACTCCCGCGTCACCTTCAGCGCTCCGGCCCGATAACAGACACTGGAATGTGTCGCGGAGCTTGAAGCTCTTATTTACACCTGAGTTTGTAACCCGGCAGAATTTCCTGCGAGGGCCGGACAGGGGTCTGAGCGAACGTCAGCCCGTGTGATGGTGAAGAGGAAGATCATGTCGCATGAAAAAACTGATACTGTACCTTAAAGAGCTGTTTTTCTTCTACTCGATTTAACTCGTTAAAAAGTTATTTTGTCGGTATAAATGAATGTATTTAGGTCGATTCAGCAAATATTAAATACATATATTTCACCTGAAACCAGTTCATTTAGATGCTTCATTTTTAAGGTTACCATTTTTTTTTCAGGTGGCAGGAGATTTGTGTTTCATTTCATTAGGATTACATTTGAACTCAAGTGCTCCCAGAGAAAACACACTCTCTCTCACACACACACACACAACACTACACACCATTGTTTTTTCATGTTTGTATGGGGTCCACTTCCATAGGTGTAATGGTTTTTATACTGTACAAACTGTACATTCTGCCACCCCACCCCTAAACCATACAACCCATCACAACACAAAAATGTATCTCTCATGCTATTTTACATTTTCAAAAAAGATCATTCTGTATGATTTTTATAAGCTTGTTTCCTCACTGGGGACCAACAAACATGTCCCACAAGATGCAACATTTACTTAGTATCTACTGTACCTGTGGGGACATTTGGTCCCCGTAACGTAGGGAATACGACCCACACACTCACACACACTCAAGTCCACACACAAACACCACACAACAACACACACACAGACTCATTGTCACACACAAACCACAGACACACCACAACACCACACACACTCACACACACTCCTCTGTCAACACACAAACAAACACACTTCACAAACGCACACTCAATTGTCACAGCACAAAACACACAATCTACACACACAGCTCATGTCACACACAAAACACACAACACACACACACACTCACACCCACACTCACTGATCACACACACACACTCACAACACACTGCACACACATCCTCACTGTTCACACACACACTCACTGTCACACCACTCTCAACACACACACTCACTGTCACACACAACACTCACACACACTCACTGTCACACACACACACACTGTCACACACTCTCACACACCACACTCACATGTCACACACACCACTGTCCACCACACACTCACTGTCATTTCACACACACATAAGCCACACTCACCTGTCACAACCCTCTCTCTCACACACACACAACACAACACACTCCACTGTCACACACAACACACTCACACACACACACTCACTGTCACACACACACTCAGATCACACTCACACACACTCTCACACACACACACACACACTCCATCACACACACTCACACACCATGCTCACGAATCACATCCACACACACTCACTGTCCACACTCTCTCACACACACACACACACACACACACACTCACTGTCACACACTCTCTCCACACACACACACACACACTCACTGTCCAACACACACACACACACACTCACTGGTTCACACACACACTCCACTACACCACACTCACTGTCACACAGCAACACTCCAGGGGGAAACCAAACACCTCACACACACTCTCACACACAACACACCACACACTCTTACACACACACTACACACACACTCACACACCACACACACACACTCACTGTCACACACTCCTCTCCACACACACACACACACACACACCCACACTCACTGTCACACACTCTCTCTCACACACACACACACACTACTACTTGTCCACCACACACACACACCACACTCACTGTTCACACGCCACACACTCGACAACCACACACTCACTGTCACACTCAAACTCTCTCACACAACACACACACACACTCACTGTCACACACACAACACACTACACTCACTGTCACCCACACACACGTCACACACACACTCACTGTCACACACACACATCAGACACACTCACACACCACTCTCACACCACACACACACACACACTCTCACACACACTCACACACACTCACACACACACACATCCACACTCACTGTCACACCACTCTCTCACACCACACCACACACACACACACACACTCACTGTCACACACTCTCTCTCATCACACACACACACACTCACCTGTCCACACATTCCCACACACCACCACACTCACTGTTCACACACACCACTCACACACACACTCACTGTCACACACCACTCTCACACACACTCACACACACTCACCACACACACACACACACTCACTTAGTCACACACTCTCTCACGACACACCACACACACACACAACTCACTAGTCCAACACGCACTCTCTCACACTACACACACACACACTCACTGTCACACACACACACACACACTCACTGTCACACACACACTACACAACACAACACTCACCTGTCACAGATCCACAACACTCAGACACACTCACACACACTCTGCAACAGCACACACTCACTGTTCACTCATCTCACTCACCACTCACACCACACACACACACACTCACTACACACACAGCCACACACCACACACACACACCTCAACAACAACACCGACACACACACACAACACTCTCACACACCACACTCACTGTTCACTCCACTCACTCAGCAACGTTCACACACACACACACACAGCCAACACACTCAACTCCACACACTCACACAAACACACCACACAAACCACACACTCACTCACACACACACACACACTCACTCACACACACACTCTCGACACACACACACACACTCACACACACTACTCTCCACACATCACACCACACACTCACACACACACTCCTCACACACACACTTCACTGTCCAACTCACTCGACTCACACTCACGACCACCCAACACAAAACACACACACACAACACGTTCACACCCTCACTCACACACACACACACACTGGGACACACACACACTCACACACACACACACACACACTCACTCACACACACACTCACTGTTTCACTCACACACCACTCACACAACAACACACACACACACACACACACACACAACACTCACTCACACACACTACACACACTCACACACACACACCTCACACGACACACCACACACACTCAACCACTCACACACAACACTCACTGTCGACTCACTCACTCACGACTCACACACACACCAACTCACAGCATAGCACACACACACACTCACTCACAACCTCACCAAAATACACCACACACACACTCACTACACACACACTCCACACACACACACATCACACACCAACACACACACTCACGCACAAAGTGGTATGTTAATTTTCAAATTGTAAAATTCTTCAGATACCTCTGTCCTTGTTTTGACACACACGGCGGCTGAAAATGATTTTCCGCCTCAGCTCATCTGAATGTTCTCAGGGACCGACTGACGACTCGCTTCGTCCATGAAGGTCCGCTCGATGTCGAGATGTTTGCCTGGATCCTCGAGAAACTCCCAGCTGACGGAAGCTCACCGATCATCACGCCACTGATTCCAGCAGAAGAGTAAATTAATCTTACACTTCATTTCTCTAATCATCAACTGAAAGCATCGGCGAATTTCAAAGTTTAATTATCATGTTTTGTTAAATTCTCCACTCAAGACGCTTGTCGTCCTCTGAATGTGCTCGTGAAAACCAGTGACCTTCACCGTGCGAACGGAGCGCTTTCTTCACCAAACCAACTATAATGTGAGAACGTGGGGTTTTTTAATGAACGGACCTTGAATGTTTCTGGGAGGATCGAGAGGAGCTGAACTCAGGGCAGCTTCGGCATTATGAGATCCCTAATAAAACGCTACCATACTTCAAGATGTTTTTAATATATGTCCTTCGCGCAGATCACGTGAGCCCAGATATGAAATTATGGCCCCTTTAATGATTGAAATACGAGGCTTAAAACTGTTTCCCATTGAAGGATTTCAAAACACTCTCTGGTTCCACAGCAGGGAGCTCAATGAAACGCAAATCAGAATTCCAATGGCTTAAGCTCAACATTCGTGATTCTTATTCACCGTGAAAGCTGGCACTGATTTTTGATTCAAATAACTTTCCACTGAACTGAAGCAGATTTACTTACTTGATTATCATCATTTATTATAAAAAATCATGAGCATCAAATATGATCTTTTGAGGAGGGTTTATTTGTTCATACTCTGAAATTGCGTTGCATTATATGTTTTAAACTACAGAGATTTGATCATAAAATAATCATTTAAATATCTTTATCTAAGAACTTTACTGTTGTACTACTTCCTCCATTTACAAGCATCCAGAATATTCATATATTATATCTATATGAATGTAGTCAGTCCGGGAGCTGTACTGCAAGGGACTTCAGAACATGACAGGGGGGCGCTTTAGAGCAGCAACACTACAGTCTCATTCACACACAAGACGCAGAGAAGCTCTGAACTGAACTGATTTCACAAAAAAGCAAACAAAAAAAATAAACATTGGACCTGGTAACTGTAAAGCAATCGCTCTCCGTACTCACTGCAAAAGTTCATTACTTTACCTCATCACAATAATTCAACCAATTTAAAACTCGTCAAATTTTTAGGTGATTCAAGGAATCAACTAAGTGGGGGGGTTGTCGGGGGGGGGGGGGGGGGGGGTGAACAATAATTTTAGTTGAAAAGACTTGTATTGTGTTAATATTCACGCATATAATATACTGAGAAAAACTTGCTTAGTTTTCCAGAACGTGCTTGCGGTAACTGAACACTTTGTGTAACCAAGGAAAAGTTGTTTTTTTTTTTAAACAGACGTCATTGAATTGTTTTCATTTACTTTAATGGAAAAATAACGTTCTTAGAACACCGTGTGAGTTTGTGTTTGTTTTCTTTAATTTTTATGTGCTTGGTATCAATATTTCCCTCAGGGTCGGAGGAGTAACGAAACACACAAGTGAACTTAGTGACGCATTTTTTAAAAACACAAGATTTTGAGTGACTAGTGTTTGAATTTGAAATGGGGTGGTGATGCAGATTACAGTTGCCATCTGAAAAGTGTTTTAGATTACCATAAAGTGATTACTTTGACGGTTTTAATGTCATTTAAACAGCGATTGGTCGATTCACTGACTCTGAAAATCTGAAAACTGAGAGAAGGAAAAAGTATCTGAACTCTGAACTGAAAATCTGACGCGCCGTCTGGAAAAAGGACCAGTGTCAGTTTCATGTTTTCCACTGTTTTCATAGTTTAATAATTTCACTCAGTCACTGTGGACTTTTTCTCACTATTTGTTTTTTTTCACATCAACAATTCTGACTTTCTTTTTCCTGCAGATATTGCCAAATAAATATAAAGTCAGAATTGGGATGTATAAAAAACTTGCACAAACTGGAACTTTTTTTTTCTGTGCAAGATGTGAATTTAGTGTTCAGTTCATATCTCATAATTCTGACTTTTCTCCAATATTGTGAGTCTTATATCTCATAATTCTGACTTTTCTTCTCAATATTGTGAGTCTTATATCTCATTAATTCTGAACTTTTTCTCAAATATTTGTTGAGTTTATATCTCATAAAATGCTTCTGACTTTTCTCAATATTGTGGAGTTTAATATCTCATTAATTCTGACTTTTCCGTCAATATTGTCCAGTTTATATCTCATAATTTCTGACTTTTCTCAATATTGTGAGTTTATATCTCCATAATTATGACTTTTCTCAATATTGCTGAGTTTATATCTTCATAAATTTCCCACCCTTGCACTTTTCTCAATATTGTGAGTTTATAATCTCTATAATTCTGACTTTTCCTCATATTGTGAGTCTTATAACTCATAATTCTGACTTTATAACTCACAATCTCAACTTTATATCACTCAATTCTGAGGGAAAAAGTCAGAATTGTGAAGCTAAAAAACGTCTCAATGACCTTGTTTTGTGTTTGTTTCACACACACTTATTAGTATTCCAAAGTATTACTAAAGTACTTTAGATGAAGTGAGCTCAAAAGACTTGAGTAATGTAAACGAAACCCACGTTACATAATGACTTTTTCAAGCATGGTAATTTTGTAATCTTGTAGTGAAAAAAAAAAAATAACATTTTAAAAGTGACCCACCCAGCCCTGTTAATATCACACAGTATTTTTTTAATAATGACACTTAATTATTCGCACGGAGTTTGTACATCAGTGTGATTCTGGTCGTCTTCTTGTGTCTGCACTCAACTGACCCGCAGCGCTCAATAACTTCAGGCCTGACCTTTCTCTCAGTAAATGGACGACGTGTTTGTTCTCGTGCTGTTTGCATTACAGCTGGCACTTCCTTCAGTCCACGATGCTTCGAAGCTTCTGCGGACGTGAGAAACAGAGATGGGCGAGTCACAGGTTGGGGAAGCGAGTGTTTTGTTTTGGCTTTGTGTTTTAAACGTGCCGTCTCGTCTCAACACCGATCACATCAACGACCACGCGCTCTTAGAAACTGAAAATGTTTCAGGATCATCAGACGGGGCAAACTCTGTGGAACCCTGGACCGCTCTCCGCAAAAACGTTTCTTGCCCAATGTTCTCCGAACGTCCAAACAAGTTTAAAAAACATTTTTTCTTTCTTGGTTAACGTTTACTGCGAACATTCCATTTCCATCATTCTTCAAACATTATGGGAAACGATTTTAACGTTTAAAAGTCCCCTCGCTGGTGAAAATCAAGTTATTCGTTTATGTCCAAGTGGCGTTTTTAATAGTGCTTAAGACAAAACCTGAGTAATTTCCTCCATAAAACTGTTTGCTGAGAGACGTCACAAACTACCTTGTGACCAATCAGCAGTGGAGCTGGTGTGCAGCGGAGGCGGGCTCATTTGCATATGTATAAAGCGTGCATAACTAAATGAGGCCAAGGGTTGGTCGAGTTACATGCAAAATAGATTCTTTCACTTTAAATATTAAATTAAGAGATCACATGAGCTACAAGGGTTAAAAATCACCGACCACGCAGGGAAGACTTCTGATATTAGAACTGGATCATTAAAATAAAACACTCAACACGATGAGGCCATGTACTACACAACGTTTTTTATAAAGAGCGATTCTGTGTACATCGTACAGGTATTTAGTAAGTATTCATATTCTGTACAGACTAATAGTTCTTATATCAAACTGAATTAAGTTGGCAAAAACTCAAAAAATGAGGTAAACCATTCAATTAAGAAAGTTTAAGTCAGCAGAACCTGGCAGATTTCATTTTGTACTCTATACATTTTGATTAAATTGCTTTTAAACCTGAAATGAGCAACGACTACAGAAATATAGATCATTTAATGAAACAGCAGTTCTCACCTGAAGCCATTAATCCTGCACGAAAAACATCATGTAACACTTCATTTTAGCATTATTCCCCCTTCCCCAGTGCAGTGTTCAGGTGAATTTAATGGACTAAATGAAACGAAGAGCAAGTTACACGAAAGTCAAAACAACGAAGCAATTCTGATGACTTGAAATGTGTTCCGTTCGTGCACTCAAAAGAACAGAAAGTTCTATACTCCATAAGAGTGAATTTCATTGAACGAATCTGTTCAATTTGAGTTTGTCCCCACTCAAACCGATTGATTGTTTTGATTGTAATGTTGACGGATACTACACTTATTGCATTGTAAACGTTCCACTGCTTTCTCAGCATAAAAACTTTAATATGCATCCATCATCACTGAAGCTCCTGCAGCCCTCTGAAATCATGATCTGCTGAGCCGCATCTCTCAGAGACGGTAAAACCTAGTTTATTTCACGTGTCCTTCATGATAGCTTAGAGCGTCCTGCATACCTCCGTCCAGAACCTCTTGATGGGTTTCAGCAGGGATTGTGCATGATGTGGAGCATCCTTTGCCAGCGGGTGGCAGGCAACACTTCTCCAGCCGCCCGCAGCTGGTGCATCTCCGCCGGAACGTTTCTGGATGTCGTTGAAATCCACATTAGCAGCTCCAGTTTGGTCAGGTGGCAGAAGCATCTTGGAAGCGAGTGGATGCAGTTGCCCTCCGACGATGAGATCTTCAGGTCGGCCAGCGCCTGACTGATCGCGATGTTTTCGTAGTCTGTTGCAGGCCAGCTGCAAGGAACACATGCTCATTCATGGTGTAAACGCAGTGGCCGGGGAATGTGAGCGATTAGAATGTGGCTCAGGTTGAGCTTCTTGAGTCCGGCGAGGGCCGAGAGCGTCGGCGGGGAGGCTGGTCACTTTGTTGGCGGAGACTCAGCACCTCCAGTTTGGCGCAGCAGCCCAGCTCCTCGGGGACCTCGCTCAGCCGATTGCGATACGCGAAAAGCACCTTCAGGTTTCTGAGCCGGCCGATTTCAGGAGGCAAACTGGTCAGCTGGTTTCCCCACAGATTCAGCACCACCAGGTTTTGCAGCGAACCCAGAGAGGACGGGACGCGGCGCAGCGCGTTGAGCGACAGGTTGAGCTTCTGCAGCTCCGTCAGCTCCCACAACTCCTCCGAGGATCCCGCAGGCCGCGGCGAGCGAGGCTGAGCACGCTGTAGCCGAAGTGCGTGGTCACGAGCTTGCGTATGCGCTCGGCCGTCGGGAGGTTTTCGTCGGGACACGCGCTCTTTCCCGCGTCGTCCGCCGTGCTCTTTGATTTCTTTCCACCCATTTCTGGACTCCGTCTCAGCTAGACGCTCCTTCTCCTCTGCTCGAAGCCAAGACATCCAGAGGACATCACAAACACGTTCCACATGCTGAGAGCCGGCTTGGATTGGAAACAGATCAGGGTGTCAAACAACATCCCCTTGGCAACTCCTACTGGGTTTCACGACCCTCTGGCCCAGTTGTTCCTGTCACTTGAGCGCGGGCGGTCGGCGATAACGACCCTTGATTGTGGCCAGAGACGAGGACGGAAATTTCTGGGGTGAAATATGATGGCGTTAACCTCTCATGCCACTCGTGACCCAAAAGTCATGCATGCAGTCCAAGTTATGAAATGGACAACTGTTTATGATAAAGTTAGCCTTCTTTCAGGGTTAACTAAAACCATTACTGAAACACTACTTACACTTCACACGCATTCAGCAGTGCGTTTTCATCTTACTTTTTTTGTTTTACAACTTCGAATATCAAAGATCCTAAAATAGCACTGGCCATTAACGATAACACATCTTTATCAGTGCTTCGACATGAACGACTGACCTATTTATAAATCAAATCCCCCGACAGACGTTGACCCGGTCGCTCCAACGTTTCTATCATGAGCTTCGCTTCACGTACGTAAACAAACTCTCAAATAGCTCATCGGAAGCTGCGGTGAAACGGCCACGCATGTCACTTCACGCTCAAGTTCAGTTGAAGCCTGTAACTTTACTCAGCATATTAAATAGCCGCAGATTAAAGGGTTATAAATGGTGTCGTGGTTCAATATTAAGTGGGACATCTGTTGGCAGTTCTTGGCATCTTGCGGCCCGCTGCCAAATAATTGGAAACCTGCTACGCTCCACCATGAATAGAAATGCACAGAAATGGAGTTCTGTAATGAATCACGTTCAGTAGTTTAAAGTGTGTAATCTGTGAAGGACTCATATCGCGAGAATGATCCGTCATTAACGTGTGTTTGTCTTTCACCACCTCCTCAGACTGGCTTTCAGAACTGGGTGTAAAATCCATTTAGCAAACTATATAATGACTTTGGAGAATTAAAGCGTGCTGAAGTCGATGAGTTGAGAGCAATTTCAGCTGTACAGTGACACACAGACATTATTAAAACTGCTGGGTTAAAAACAACCCAAGTTGGGTCGAAGATGGACAAACGCAGCGATTGAGTTTAACTCAATATTTAACTCAAACATTGTTTAAAAATGACTGTATTGCTTGATTACAATGAACCCAAAATA
>CM074301.1:17012500-17064806 GCA_037194245.1 Opsariichthys bidens | reverse complement strand
ACCTTCATCAACATACACCATCACCACCATCTCAATTCATCACCTTCAATCTTCTTCATCTCCATCAACAATCCATCATCACCCTTCACTTTCATCATCCATCTCTTCACTTTTCAACTTCACCTTCCTCATCATCATCGCACAATCACCTTCATCCATCAACATCATCTTCCTCATCAACACCATTCACTGTCCCCACACAAAGCCACTTCATTATCATTTCAGGTGATGGATTGGAGCTCATCAGACGTCATTATCTGACCAAGCTCGGAGATCATCAGTAAAAGCGACTGGACGCGCAAATGTGAGGTGATAAACTAAAATCAATTCTAGGGTTTCCCCTCTTTACCTCTGCCTCTTACCAAGAAAAATCGAGGCAATTGATTGTTTTGCTTGCATGAATACTCATCTGAGGGCAAATCTGGTGCGCGAGTCCAACTCCTTGCGATTTCCATCAATTTATATTCTCCAGCTTTTTCATCTCAACGACTGTCTGTCCCCACTGCAGGTGTCGCTCAACATCTTCTCCTCCTCCCCCTTTGTCTTGTCTAATGGCTATTCCATGAAGGATGTGCACCCCGCCGACTGCCAGGATTCTGGATGAACCATCTTGCCTCCTGAGAGTAGGCATGAGTCTTCCTGTAGACACGATAACTGCTGGGAGAGCGTCTGATCCGATCCGTCGCGTGTGTTCGTCGCATCGCAGGAGAACTGCGCTTTTCACTCTCTGCTTGGCTATCAGACGAATCCTGAGCATCATCAGATCCTCATCCAAGTGATTACCTGAAGGATCATGTGACCGTCTGAGGACGGCATTAATTCATGCGAAAATTCAGCTTGAATAAATGACACCTGTACTATATAATTCACAAAAGAAAACAGAAGATTTACACTGGGTGGGGGGGGGGGGAATCATATTTCACACTATTTTTTACAGTATATTTTGTAGCATCTTTGATGAGGCATTACAGACTCTCAAACAACAGAATTTCAAAGTATTTTTCCAAACGTCTTACGCTCAGAATCAAGAACGGACACACACAACGCTGTCCCTACAAACGTCTCCTGTAAAAAAAGGAGTAACAAACGCTCGGTCCAGGATAATTCTCTAAAAGGGTCACAAAAACTGACCTCTTGACCTCCTGCACCTCCAGAAAGGAGTGAGAAACACACATCGTCTGGTCTTACCTCCTCTGACCTACAGCAGAGGAAACCTCAGCTTTTCTCCCTGATCGATTCCCTTGGCGTCTCCACATCTCCGGGACTAAGTGGATCATTCTGGTGCTTTCAGCCGGCTCGGGACACTCAGAGAGTCCAGGTGGTAGAAAAACACCAAGTGGAATAAATAACGAGAAGTTCGGCGTCCTTTCGGCTGCCGGATTGGCTCTTTGATTTGTGGAATTTTGGCCGCTGATAACGAGATGTAATTTTGGAAGCGCTGTGAAGGCCGTCCCGTGGCCGGCGTCTGGTGCAGGAGTCCGTCTCTCTTTCAACTATCCATCACGGCCTTATTATCGCTAAACTCGAAATGATCAGCGGAAGTGTGTGGCGTTGCGTTAACGGGTGGCGTCCAGATGCGGCTGTAACGACGCCTCTTAGTCACTGTCGGATAAAAGCCTCTATCCGTAACAGGATACAGTTATTATCACCTAAAACAATCGGACTGTCTTCAAAGCGATAGAAATAATTAGCCTCAAATGTCCGCCTTCAAATCTACAACAATAGGAGAGACACAAAAAAACAACTCGCGGCTGGCTGTCACTCATTATTTCAGATAATCGGAGAACCACGCACGGCCTTCCTGAGAGAAACATCAACTGAGCTGCAAACGGTTCCCTGTTCCGTTCACTTCAGGACAATGGGCCTGGATTTTTTATACAAAACAAAATAATGAAACTGATATTTTTGACTTTTTTTTATTTTATTATATATATATTATATATATACACACATTTTTGTATATAAAATAAAATAAAAAATTATAAAATATTAGAAATTTATACATATATAAATTTAAAAATTACTAATAATAATAAAATAGTAATAATTTTATCATTGTTTAATTGTGTACTAATGAATAATAATAAAAATAAGTTATTACAAATAATACATTTATTTATTTATATCATATTTTAAATATATAAATAGTATAATACAAACTATTATATTTAATTTAAAATAATAAATTATTAGTAGTACTAATATAATAATCCACATTTAAAAATATTTAAACAATAATAACAATCATTAATTGTGTACTAATAATAACACACATAATATTTATACTAATAATAAATAATAATAATACTCTTTCCTCTCTCTCTCCTATATATAAACATATGATTAATAATTTGTTTTATAATAAAATAAAACGCATTGCCATCAGCTCTTCAGTTCACAGTCAAACTGTCAAACATGAAGAGAGTGAATCTTGAGCCGCTGTCGTATTCAGAAGCCCGCGCGACCGGAAACCCCCCCAAATCACCACCTCTCCAACTACTCGTCCCAAGCTATGCAACCGTGCCCCGCAACGGCTCCTCCACTTCATTCTGTTTCTAATCACTCCCAGCAAATAGCAAACTCAAGCTGAGCGCCATAAGACAATAATGTGAGTCAGAAGCCTGTTTTGTAAGTCTGGTTCGGCGCGAGCAAATACGGAGCCATAAATTGATCCACGGTACGGCGCCATAAATGGATATTTAATTAATACGGCGGTGAACAGGGTGAGCGGGATGAAATAGCGCCGCAGCCAGCTCGAGCGGGAGTTTCATTACGCTCGTGTGTCAGAGCTTAACCGCCGGCCATAATTCCCTCCAGAGCCCGGCCGGGCGGCCGGGGAAATTGAACAGCCTGCCGCTGGCATATTCCATCGGACGAGACGCCGCAAAGGCCCCAAATCCGACGCATTTAACCGGGATCACGTGTGAAACGGCATCTAATTCCAATCGGCCATATTCTTCCCAGCGTCCTGCAAGGCGGAGGACGGGTCTGATCCACATCCAGAGATGCAGCAGAGCGAGCTTCTTTTGGTGTTTTGTAACGTCCTGAGCGGCGGTGGAATACATCTGGGAGAACCCCCGAAGGGGGTGTGGTCCCGTGCACGGACACATCTGGACGACGGTGTGGGAAGCCTCTGATGCTGCAGTGAAACTTCCACAGCATCTTCACCAGCGCTCCCCCCATGCTCAAGGGCTCGAAAGGCATAAATGTTTTTAGTGTAAAATCCTTTTTCTTTTTTTTTTTACAATTGACAACTGTAAACAATCATCTTTTTTACAATTTATGTTAAATATTAATAATGATAATAATTTTATAATTATTTATTATTTAAATGAAGACAGAAATAGATCCCAAGGGTTTAATCAGCGGGCGGTGGGAGGGGTTTAATCAGCGGCGGTGGGGGAGGGGTTTAAATCAGCGGGCGGTGGGAGGGGTTTTAAGCGAGGCGGTTGGGGGGGGGGTGGGAGAGTGGAGGGTTATAATCAGCAGGCGGGCGGAGGGAGGGGTTTAAATCAGCGGCGGAGGGATGGGGTTTAAATCAGTCGGACGGTGGGAGGGGTTTAATCAGCGGCGGGGAGGAGTTTAAAGACAGCGCGCGGTGGGGCAGGAGTTTAATTCAAGCGGGGCAGGTGGGAGGAAGTTTAATAATCAGCGGCGGTTGGGAGGTTGTTTAATCAGCGGTCGCCTCTCTCTGATAGTGCTCTCAGTAATCAAGCGGCGGGCCCGTTAGATCCACACCGTCTCCCGAACCGGACAGAGACGGGCTCTCCCGACTTAACAACGCCCCTGACAACGGACATCACAGCGCTCCTCCCCCTAACAACCCGGCTCCCCGGCATCCTGCGACACGCTCCGCAAATAGCTTTTTAATGTTGTCGGCGAATGATCCGTGTGTTTGGAGACGGTGCCACTCAGGATAGATGGGATAATATAATCCAAATAAGACGCTATCATGGGGCATAAACAGTCATTCGTAACAGATGTTAACTGTTTTTGAATCGACATTAGCTCAATATTCATATATTTAATATCGCAGACGGTTCAGGTCCATTTAAAGGGAATAGTTTGATGATGAACAACCACAAACATCACACATGAATAATTTACAGTGTTTCCACTTACTAGCTGTTAATTACAGCTCCAAAGACTGACAGCTGATGATGGCTGAATTACTGTTCTCGTTAAGGATCATCTGGATTTTACAAACGAACTCTACAAAAAAAAACATTTTAATTGTGGATTAAATTGTTTCCAGTGGAGTTAAAATACATTGTGTGACAGTACAGAAAACCATACAAACATTCAAAATATATACATTCATATTATGTGTTGTGTTGAGTGACGTGTGTGTGTATGTGAGTGTAGTTGAGAGTGTGTGAGTGTTGAGAGAGTGTGTGTGTGATGAGTGTGGTGTGAGAGGAGTTGTGTGTGTGTGTGAGTGGTGTGAGTGGTGAGAGAGTGTGTGTGTGAGAGTGTGTGTGTGTGAGTGTGTGTGTGAGTGTGTGAGTGTGAGAGAGTGTTAAGGGGGGGTGTGGTGTGAGAGAGTGTGTGGTGTGTGAGTGTGTGTGAGAGTGGTGTGGTTTCTGTGTGTGAGTGTGTGTGTGATGTGAGTGTGTGTGTGAGAAGTGTGGTGTGTGTGTGAGTGTGAGTGTGTGTGTGGTAAGACTGGTGTGTGAGAGTAGTGTGTTGAGAGTGTGTGTGTGTGTGAGATGAGATGTGTGTGTCCTTGAGTGTGTGTGAGAGTTGTGTGTGTGTGTGAGTGTGGAGTGTGTGTGTGTGTAAGTGTGTAGATGAGAGTGTGTGTGTGTGGTGACGTGAGTGTGAGAGAGTGTGTGTTGGTGAGTGTGTGTGAGTGCGCTGTGTTTTGTGTATGTGGAGTGTTTGAGAGTGTGTTTTTATTGAGTGTGAGGAGAGTGTGTGTGTGATGTGAGTGGTGTGTGAGAGTGTTGGTAGGTTGGTGTGTGAGTTGTGTGAGTGTGGAGAGAGTGTGTGTGTGAGAGTGTGTGTCGTGTGAGTGTGTGGTGGGTGAGTGTGTGAGAGTGTGATGAGAGTGTGTGTGTGTGAGTGTGTGTGGTTAGAGAGTGTGTGTGTGAGTGTGATTGTGTAGTGTGAGAGAGTGTGTAGTGTGTGTGTGTGAGTGTGAGAGAGTGTAGTGTTGGGGGGTGTGAGTGTGTGTGTGAGAAGTGTGTGTGTGAGAGTGTGTGAGTGTTTCCACGAGAGTTAGTGTGTGTGTGTGAGTGTGTGTGAGTGGTGTGAGAGTGTGTGTGTGTGTGAGTGTGTGTATGTGAGTGTGTGTGTGTTCAGGCTGTCTGTGAAAGGATAATGATGTCGTTTTCTCCCCCTTCCTCGACTTCAGTGTGAAGCTCATGTTGACAGCGTGTGTGTTTTTTGTGTTTGTCGTGGTGAATCCTAATCGGTACGTGTTCTCGGATCACTGTGAGGCTCTACAGCTCTGTTACTGAACCGGGTTCTGGTGTCGGTCACGTACGCAAATTCGTCTTTGTTCCGGCGGCTGTGAAGGTCGTGTTGTGGTTGTTGTCGGCGCGTCGCCTCCTGCAGGCGTTTTGTTATCACGCGAGACACATGAAGCGCGGCGTTGTCCGTTGTGTCAGGCTGATGAACCTGCATCGTGGGCTCTTTATTTATTTGGGACCCACAGCTGTGTTTTGCCCTGATAACACTGTGTAATTTGAAATATTAATAAGCGCATAAGCGGCGGCCCGCGTGAGCTCCGGAGCGCCTTTATTGACAGGAGTTATCATGAGATCCCCGCGGGCTTTGGTCGTTCCCTGTTTTGTCTTCGGAAACGGCACCAGAGTGGCCGGGTCAGTCTGAGCCTCCAGTCTGAGACCTCGCTGAATTGTTTGACGGATGGACCGCGCTCCGTCTCCACATGAATGTCTAAAGAGGATCATTAGTTTTTTAATACATCTGCATCGATGTCAACAACCTGTTGATGTGAATTTCCAACATGTGCGCTACACACACACACATAATACACACACACACACACACATAAGCCACTCAGCATCCTCTCACACACATGTTGTTTTCATGTTTTATGGATGGGTCATTCCATCGGCGTATAACGCTGATGGTTTTTTTTCTACTGTACAAACTGTACATTCTGCCCCCCCCCCCACCCCTAAACTTACCCATCCATCACACAAAATGTTCTTGCTATTTTACATTTTCAAAAAAGATCATTCTGTATGATTTATAAGCTTGTTTCCTCATGGGGACCAACAAAATGTCCCACAAGGTAATCAGACATTTTACTAGTATTTATACTGTACCTGTGGGAACATTTGGTCACGCTGTAACGTTAGAGGGAATACCCACACACTCACACACACACACACATGGTTATATATATATATATATTGTTCCATATATTATATATAAATAATTATTTAAATATATTATGTAACATTAAACAATTCAAATGTGAGTGTAGCATTAATATTAAATTGAATTGTTTGCGATCAAGAATCTAATTCTATAAATTCACTTAGAATCCAGCGTCTCTGCGCGTGAATTCTGGCTGAACTCTTCTCTTCAATTACAGCTCTAGAAACTGTCACAGGTTTGCAGTGAAACAATTGTATTTAATAATTCCATATCTGTACTGTACAGCCGTAACAGCTGTTCGTGTCTTTGACGCGAGTCGGCACACTGCCCCCATAACGTTTAAACTCTTTTCAGCGCTTCAGCACCGGCGGCAGAAATCCGAGTGAATCTGGAGCGGTTTGTGGTCGTCGACGGTCCTGAAGGAACGTTTGTTTTCGCGTTTCTGTGAGGCTCAAACACAACAGACTCTCTGAGGTTATTTATAATAATCACACAGTAGAAAGAGACGGAGGGTGTGCCGACCGAACGGCCAATCAGACGTCAGCGCGCTACTGGGAATAATTCAGTTGGGCGACGTCCAGGACCGAACCACATGACCAGGACATTCCTGCAAATAAAACACTAATCCTAAAGGCCTGATTCAAACGTCAGGACGCGTTTCTCCTGAATCTACGATCCTTTAAATCACAGAATCATCAAAACGACACAAAGAGCAGCAAACGCGTCATGGAGCGAGAGGTCAGAGGTCAGAAAGATCCTCCTGTTTCACTACAGCAAAGAACAAGAAACTGAACAACAGACCAGTGCTGTGAGTGTGAGAGTGTGTGTGTGTGTGAGAGAGAGAGAGAGAGTGTGTGAGTGTGGTGAGTACTGAGTACGTGTGTGTGTGTGTGTGTGTGTGTGTGTCGTGCAAGTGTGAGTGTGTGTCCTCATCATAGCACGATCACAGTGACTTCTGCAGAAACATCGAGAAGAGAACATTTTGGATCAAGCTCATTTTTTCCCCAAACGCTCTTTTCTACATTCAGATATTTTTTCATTCAGATATTTCACTTTGTCACAGTAAAATTTTTAAATAAAACTATTATTTTATTAATCAATAAACTGCAGGCAGCACAAGGAATATTACCATTATTAGTAAAAATTAAATGCAATTTATTATTTATTTATGTATAAATAAAAATAAATATAAGGGATTGATAAATAAAACCAATTATATTCGTTATTTGTTTATATATTTATTTATTTATAATAATAATTAATTTTTTGGCTAGTTTGATTTAATTAACACAATTCTAAGTTCATAATGAAATCCTTTATTCATAACAAAATTCAAATGAAATATAAATAAAAGATATAATTTAAGAAAAAATGCAAACTTTATAGAAACAATCACAGTAAAATATTTTAATCATACTAAAATAAAATAAATAATATAGAATTGATGAATAAGTAAAATATATGTATAAATTTGTCATTTATAAGAAATAAAATGTCCCAATTAAAGTCATAAAAAATAACAGACTGTACAAAAAGAAAACACTAATGTATGAGAAATAAGAAAATAATTGACAAATAACTAAACAGCATTTATTTATTTCATAATGTACTTATAATAAATCACGTTTGATTAATGAATCAAAAAAAGTCTGACTTATGAGGTACAAAAACAATGAAACACAAGAATCATTTATAAATAAGTTTCTTCAATCGATTCATTTGCGCACAATAGATTTTTCTAACTGTCCCCTTTTGACTTTGGTGAGAAGTGTTCCCAGACGTTCCCGACAGAAGTCACGGGATTCCCCTCAGGAAGAGGTCAGCGGGTGTTTCACATTCACAGCGGCACCTTGATCTCGACGCTCGCCAGGGGAAACGCCATCGTCCAGACGCTAATGAGAAGCGAGAGAAGTCGCTGAGAATCGTACCCTGCTGTTGCTGCCATCTATTTCTGACGGAAAGCGTGTCCCCCCCCCCCCCCCCCCCCCCCCCCCCCCCCCCCCCCCCCCCCCCACCCCCCCCCCCCCCCCCAGCGGGGGGGCACGTGCCGATGAAAAAGAGCAATATATCCCGGCTGCCTTTGACCTCCCGCGAGTGGAATGGAATTAAATAGATGAAGCGGTCCGTATGGAGTGGAGGGTGAACTACTGCAGGCCGACTGTCACGCTTGTATGAGCTTCACATATTGATTGCCACCTAAAACCACTTTTGGTGGTGTGGGCGTTCGGCGCGGGCTCCGTGAACGCTCACCGGAGCGCCCGAATGAAGGAAACACCTCGCCGTTCACGGGTTTGATGTTTCTGGAGTCAACGGCCGGACGAGGGACACCGAACGGCCCTGCATTCAGGCGATCTTCTCCAGCAGGAGAACGATATCGCATACTAATGTCCGTGCGTGTGTGTGTGCGTGGAGCTCTCCCGCCCCGCGTCCGGCCTCGCTTCAGCCGCCGTAAATCACCTGCGCTCCGCCGGCAAACCGAGAAAATTACCACCGCCTCACAATTAATCCCGAGACGCCGGCCGATCGGCACGGTTAGGCGTCAGATTTAAGAGCGAGCGTGTGACCGAGAGCCTCGCTCGCCGGCGTCTTGTTAACGGTAAAAAACTGCCTCTGGATCTCCAGCGCTTTAAATCGGAGGCGACGCGCATTCACAGAGAGAAGAAGCGCGCTATTTTACTTGATATTTAACGCAAAAAAAAAAAAAAAACAAAAAAAAAACACGAATCGCCGTGCTTCAGAAGAGCTTGATTGACCGTCTGGAGTCGTGTGGATCACTTTTATTACGGATGGACGCGTCATTTCCTTCTTTCTGGCTTCAAAACAAACTATTTTTAGTTTCTCGTCTCTGAAAGAAGATTGCCATGCGCACTCAGGATCACTTTTGGCTGAACCGTCCCTCTAAAGCGCCGCATCGTCAGTCTGTCGGGCCGTCAGCGCCGCGGCCCAGAGCCCCGATCATGTGCTCAAACCATGAATCAAAGAGACGGAGGCTGAACCCTCGACTCCATCACTCAAACAGATGATCCCGCATCCGCCGCTTCCACACTGATCCAGGATCTGCTTCATATAAAGACGGACTCACCTGCCGGGATCCAGGGGTCGGACGAGGGTTTCTGCTTGGTGTTGACCTGCTCCCAGTCCGAAGTCGTCGTTTTTTTTGAGCCTTGACTGTATCCGCACTCCGAGTAGGACTTCTCCAGAGACAGTCATCTGCAGAGAGGAGCGAAACATGATGAATCAGCTGGTGAACGCACACACACGCACACAGCAGTGGCCAGACATTTTTCTGTGGCACCTGGGGAGTGATTGGGTGCCTCACTCATTTCCTGACGATATTGAGAATCGAACCCTCAACCTTTGGGTTATCAGTCTGACTCTTTCACCATTAGGCCACAACTAAACCCCGACAGTGGCTGGCAAGATCATTTTATTAAGCAAAACATTTCAATTACAATTGGAAAGAAGATTGACTGTTCGCAAAGCCCCGCCCCCTTTATTACTGTTGCCATGCGCTCTCACGCCACACATCATGTTCTCACGCCGTGAAAAATACATCCGGGAGCAAAGAGACACTTTCAGAAACAGTTTCATAATGTTTCATAATGTTTCATAATGTAATGGGGGGGTAGTCGTGGCCTAGTGGTGAGGGAGTCGGGCTTGTAACCTGAAGGTTGCTGGTTCGATTCCCACACCGGCAGGAAGTGAAAGTGGGGATTGTGAATGAACGGCACTCTCCTCCACCTTCAATACCATGACTAAAAGTGCCCTTGAGCGAGACACCTGACCCCTAACTGCTCCCCTTGTAAGTCGCTTTGGATAAAAGCGTCTGCTAAATGATGAAAAATGAAATGAAAAAATTTTAAAGCAGTTGAATCAGTAAATAGCGTCTAGTGTGTGTTTAATGTGTCGATCATCTCTTCATACTAGTTCATTTATAGCATCAAATAAACATGATGAACATCAGAAGGAATGTTGTTTCAAGACGAGATTCAAGTTCACCGACGTTCATCCTACTCACTCCCCTGACCGCTTTGACGGATAGGCCCCCATCGGGAACGTTTTTTTTGTATGTTTGATGTTATGTTTCTGATTGGTATATGACTGGAGTTTGTTTTTCGGGATCACCCCTTCAATTCTTTCTGAGCTTATTTATATATGTTAGTTATGTTGGTTGTTCTTGAGTTATTTCGGCCTATTTCATGTGCATTAGCCTATGGAGCTTGTTTGTGTGTCCGTGTTATTTATGAATTGGATTTCTTTTATTATTGCGTTATGTTGGCGTTCGGTTTTTTTGCGTTTGTTATGATTGGTCAGATCGCCTGTCAATCAAACTGTTTGCGAAGGATCGATTGCGAGTAAATTTGCAGGACTAAGAAGAGAGCAGAAAGAAACGGTGTGAAAGTGAAAAGCACAGGAATTAACAATCAATGCATCATTGTTTTAGAATCCCTTTCTCTGAAAAATTTCTGATTTAACCCCTCGGGAGTTTGTTTGCTCTCCTGCGCTGTTGGATTTCCGCGTCCACTCGTTATGGAGCGGGTCAAAATGACCCGAATTGGATTCATACAATTCCCTCAAAAATCAAAACTATGAAAAACAACAAAGATTCAGGGACAAACTGTGAACTTTTAATATCAACATTTGCCAAATATTCCAAACAATATATATCTGAAGATATGATTTAATGAAAATGTTTTTTAACCATTTTTTGTTTTGTTTTGACAAACATTTTTAAATACAATAAACTTTGTTTTTCTTAGAACATCAGAACTGAACTATTAAATGCAGCTGTAGAATGAAAATATGTACTTTTCCTAAGTCGGCTGTTTTGTAAACTCATTTCATAAAGGCAAAAACCTCATTTTTTTAGCTTCATAACGTAGTGAAAAAATAAAATAACAAATATATAACCAAGAAATGTTATTATTTTGGGTCGGTTCAGTTGCTTTAGAGCGTTGAAATATGCGGGTCAAATTGGCCCGGCGAACGTAAACAGTGATTTTGTTTGTATGTGTCAAAAAACACCAGCATGTTGAACCTTTGCATGATGATAAATGAGAAAAAGTCACAAACTATCAAGAAAAAAAAAACGATTAGAAAATCTAAACGGGTCAACTTGACCCGCAACAGAACACGAGGGTTAAACATGAGCCGGTCTTTGCTGAAGAAAAGGCTTTTGCCTTTTCAAATTGAAATGTGTCAGTAGGCATGAATCTACAGACTCGGACACAGACAGCAGCTTCCTCTTCCTCATCTTCCTCTCGTAAGCAAGACGTGATTCAAACTCCGTTTGCTGTAACGCGGCTCAGACGCGGCTCTCTCAGCGTGACGTTCTGCCAATATCAACGTCCTGGAAGGCAGAAACACATTTCTCGGTGTTGTGATGTTTTTACGGAAATAAAATCCTTTTTTAAATATCTTTGCGACGCAGAAGCCCAGGAGCGGAGGATCTCGCTAAGAAGAAGCGCAACTGAAAAGTACGAGTGAATGTATTTCGGGCTGGAGGTGTGAGGAGATCCGAGGCTGTCATCACCTCCGGCTCTTTATCCTGACGGAGCGCAGCTCTTTCTGCTCCCTGATGTGAGAAGCAGACGCCACATTTTACATGATCAACTACATTTCACGAACAAATAAGTAGCGGTTTCTGGCATCAAGGGAAGCGCGGCTGGTTCGGTGGAGGGATTTCCCTTGATCTGGGAGCGTGTCGCTGTCAGGATGACGATCGCTCCGCTCTGAAGTCACTGACACCCTCAGAACATCCTGACATCTCTGAATGTGTTTCTGTACTGAAGGCCCGGCTTTAATTCCCCCGCACAGCTTGAACAGACGACAAATCAACAAGAATACACACGAATCCCTCTCTAGAGCTCAAACCCTCACATCAACTCCAGGACCGTGAGTTTGTCAAGAACGAGTCCGTTCATTCAGCTTGAAACGATGAGCTCAAGACAATTAAACACCTGAATCCTTAATGTTCTCCTGAAAATGAAGCTTCTGCGACTGTTGGATTCGCTGCACATCATTCAACTGATCTTGATTTAAATGAAAAAGTTCATGCATTACCGTATTTTCTCTTGTAAAATGGACATAGGATTAGCATTGAGGATTATGAGAACTGAGATTATATAGAAGAAATCATATAATTTATATAAAAAATAATACTAAAAAAGTAATAATATATTCTATTATGACTATACATGTTAAATTGCTATAATACAAAAATATATATAATTTTTAGACATATTTTAAATTATATATATTTATTTATATATTGTTAAAAAATGAATGCATATTTTGTAAATTATTTTATAAAATACAAACATATGTATATGTGTGTATATATATATATATATATATATATATATATATAATTAATCATTTAAAATGTTTTTACATAAAAATATATATATTCTTAGATTTATTTTAAATTTTATATACATATATTTAAATAATGTTTTTATAAAATATAAACATATGTATATGTGTGTATATATATATATATATAAAATTAATCATTTAATTTTTTTTACATAAAAATATATATTTTTTAGATTTATTTTAAATTATATATATATATATTTAAATAATGTTTTTATAAAATATAAACATATGTATATGTGTGTATATATATAATTAATAATTTAAAATTTTTTAACATAAAAATATATATTTTTTAAATTTATTTTAAATTTTATATACTTATATTTAAATGTTTTTATAAAATATAAACATGTATATGTGTGTATATATAATTAATAATTAAAATTTTTTTTACATAAAAATATAATTTTTTAGATTTATTTTAAATTATATATATATAAATAATATAAACATATGTATATGTGTTTTATATATATTTAAAATAATATAAAGATTATTGCATAAAAATATATTTTTTAGATTTATTTTATATATATATTTCACGAGGCTCATCATGTCTCATCACAGAGAGTGTCTGTGTGCGTGTGAAGCGCTGCAGGCGTATCTTGACAGAGTCCAGACGTCTGCGCGGCTCGTGTTATTAACTTTGACACAGAAAACTGTTGCCACAGGGGCTGATGGGACATCAATACCGCCGTGTGTCTGAGGCGACGGCCAGAGAAACAGGAAACACTGACGGACGGACGCGCGCCTTAATGCTCAGCTGAAGCCAGCGCCGAACAGCTGAAAGCGTTCACCTTTCCAAAGAACACAGAGTAAAACACACATGTACGCGTGCTCTGGATCCTGAGCGCCGGCTGTCAACACGGCCGCTTTAATGATGCCAGAGCAAACGCTTCATTTGGCTTTACATGAAAGCAGCGGCGTCTGTTCTGCAGTCCTGCGATCGATGCGCTCTTCTGCGCTCTTTATTCTCTCCAAAGGAAAACACAAGCCAAACAAAGCAACAAGAACTGTTACAAAATTTATGTTTTAAATATTTGAGAAGGCCTCTCGTGGTCTTTTAAGTCCTGACATGTGCTGCATTTTTTTAAAAAATTGATCCACATGCATGACGGATCCTCACAAACGGATTACAGCAGCATCTCTGTGTTTTAGTGTTGCACCAGCGAGAAGAAGAAGAAGAAGAAGAAGAAGAAGAACGGTGTAACACAGTTCTTAAGTACAAAATAAAACACAACCTAAATCCAGGCCCGGTCCTTCTCTTGTCCTTCACTGTCGTCTTTTATGCTTCCGGAGCTCCTCCGTGAGAGACACGAGACCGGTGTAGCACGCAGGTGGCGCTCATTATCTCTCGCGTCAGAACGGCTCCACAGATACTCTTCAGTCACGAAGTTCATACAACGACTCGAATGCGGCGACTCGAATGAACAAGCTTTCAGTTTTCTGAATTCAAATGAATCTTGATCATTTCGAGGGTGTTTTGCTGGTGCCTCGTTACATTAGACGCTCATTAAAGAGCTGAAATGCTCAAACGTTTTGTTTTAAAATAATATTGATATTATGAAATTTGGACTAATAAGTTGACTCTTCATGACAAGCTGAGGTTAATTCAGGCTGTTAAATGTGCTCATCATTAAATTGTCATTAAATTGAAACGTAAATAAAAAGCTACATAAATATATTTAGAAAAATAAATAAATGAATGTTTAACAAACTAAAACCCATAAATTTATTTCATTAATTGAAATGTAAAATAAAATATAAACAAACTTAAAATTATTTTAGTTGAAGTACTAAAACATCTAAAACAAAAGACTTAATAAAAACTCCACAGACAAACAAAAATGAAAGACAAAGTAAAAAAAAAACAGAAAATATAAATTTAAACCCTACTGAACTAAAACAAAAAATATATAAAAACTAATAAAAATGATGAAAATTCAACAAAATGACTAAAATTAAAATGAAAACAAAAAAAATAAAAATAAAACTCAAATTATTAACAAAAGCTATAATAGTATATACATTTATGGAAGTAATTAAACCATAAAAATGTCAAATTAAAATTTATAAACAAATTTCAAAATAAAATACTTACTAAAAAGTAATTAAATCATAATTTATCATTAAAACAATATATTTTTCAAAATAAAACACATTTAACACCTCACAAAAAATTAATTAAATTATAAACGTGTAAAATTTAAATAATTTAAAAATAAAAACAACCAAAATAAAAACCCTTCATAAAAATAATTAAATAATACAAATGTGAAATTATTAAAAGGAGACCTATAATGCCCTTTTCACAAGGTGTCAAAAATTCGCCTCTATTTGGGTGTGAGGAGCAAAAACACGCCGTCCCTTTAAATGCAAATGAGCTCCAGAAGAGGGCGGAGCTTCAACGGCTCAACAACAACAAAGCTGGAGAATCTCACGCAGACAAAATGAGGAAAGCGTTCGAACGGACGGAGAGACTCGGGAAGACGTTTCTGAACGGTTCGTGGATAAACTGATGGAGTTGATCGGCTCGTCACTAGCGTGTGTCGTCACGCTCGTCTTTTCTCCTCGTTTGTGAAGCGGTCCGGCGTAAAATGACGCATCGACAACACTCGACGGCCCTAGAGCGGCCCGACATGGCCCCGCCCCCTTTGATGAGTGCTCTCGGGGGCGGGGTTTATGTAAATTTGAGGGTTTGTGATGTCACTAACTCGGTAAGAAGCTCGTTGTCGTCTCTACCAGGATTAATATTCAAACGTCAGCCCTACAGACATGGTAAAGGTCTTCCTTTACAAATGTCTTTTGCACATTTTGAACCACTACAGGAGGATCTATTGAGAAGAAACAGAAATGAGAAAAACACCCGCCGCCCTGGAGAGAGTCCGATCTGTGCTGGTATTGATGCGTTTACGGCTCCACAGCGGCCAAAAAGCCGCTCAATAAATGAAGTAATAACTCCGGCTCGGAAGAAGCAGGGAAAGCGCGGCGTGTTCCCTGAACAGCTCTCCGGACGCTCCGGTGTTAACGGAGACCAAAGTGCCCTAAATCAGTCCGTGGGCCTCGCAGGAGAACCTCCGAAAATCTGCTGCAAAACTTGACAAGGTGTTTTAATGAGCGCAGCGTCTTTGAAATAAAGCCGGTTCTGCTCTACACTAATGGAGCTTAACTGACAGCAGAAGATCAAAGACGAGACCACCCGCCAACAATGTGTGACAGAACACCAGCAGAGTGAGTGTGTGTGTGTGTGTGTGTGTGTGAGAGAGTGTGTGTGAGAGTGTGTGTGAGAGAAAGTGTGTGTGTGTGTGAGTGAGTGTGTGTGTGTGTGAGAGTGTGTGTGAGTGTGTGTGTGAGAGTGTGTGTGAGAGTGTGTGAGTGTGTGTGTGTGTGTGTGTGTGTGTGTGTTCTTTGTGTTTGTTTATATATAGACACACACACATTATATAAACAAACTTATGTCAGTTGTGATTAATTGCGAATTGATTTGACAGAACAATTAAAATAATAAAATCTAAAAACATTTACTAAAAGTGAATCGAATCATAAACACGTCAAATTAAAATAAATATATAAATTAAAAAAATCAAAATAAAACACTTTCTGAAAAGTCATAAAAAATAAATTAAAATAAAAAAATAATTTGAAAATAAAAAAAACCCAATTAAAAGTTCATTCAATCATACGAATGCCAAATTAAAATAAACAAAAAAATGTAAAAAAAAGAATCAAAATAAATCCCTTACTAAATAATGTCGTTTGTTTTCTACACGTGAGGATCGTCTGACTCACGGATCGCTATAGAGCGCCAGTTCATCCTGTCCTTCAATTCACACCAATGAAAGAATCGATTCTTCCCGTGTGATTCTTCCAAATCTAAATGACAAGATTATCTATTAGCAGTTACGGCTCTCTCTCTGGACCACATCAGCATCGATCCGTCCACAGAAACACACGGCATTAACCGGAGCGTCAGTTCTCCGGGAACCGCTGACCCCGCGGGCGTTCGCTGCGACCCGAGACCGGACCGACAGACATCATCCGACTGAATGCGGTCCGACGGACTGATTCCAGCTCCACGTCATCTCTGGTGTTCGGCTCCAGGTGTCCCAGATCCGATGGACGAGATGCTTCCGTTCGGCTGTTCATCAAGCACTCCAGATCCATCCGACGGCGCATCCACGGGCCCTGGATTTATAAAATACTGAGGAACGAGTTTCGTCTCCTCGGGGCTTCAGCTTCATGAACGACTGAAACAGCGCTGTGAGACTTAAAGCCTTCACTCCACCCTCATCGTTTGAAAATAGCGCCGAGCCTCCGCCTCTCACTGACGGACGTCGTGATCGCTGCGTCTCGAACACGACTTCAGCTGACCGCGAGAAACAAGAGCTGAGAAATCTCTAGAGACGATTACATGCTGGACCGGTCAGAACTTTGGAGACTTTAAGATTTTTAAAGAGTCTCCTCTGCTCACCAAAGCTGCATTTATTTGATCAAAAATACTGTAAAAATGTGAAATATTATTCTACTGTGAATCATCAGTTTTCTGTGTGAATATAGTACAGTGTCATTTATATCCAGTGATCGAAGCTGAATTTTCGGCCAGATTTTCGGATTAAAATTCCGTTCGCAATGATGCTGTTGAATCGCTTGAAATACGATTGAAAATACGGTTAAGTTGAGCATGTCTGTCACATTATCTGCATCATGTGATAAAGAGAACATTATAATTGTGTTTTTGAGACTTTGTTTTTGTAATCAGGCTCTCAAAAATGATATAAAAAATTTCGATTTTTTAAAAGAATTCTCATCTCTAATTTAAACGCTTCACCCGAAAAATATCCTAAATTTGAGGAGGAAGGTCGTTTTTTATATTTTTAGTATTACAACTACTGAAATATTAAAATATTCCTATTTGCAAATGCTTTATATTTCTAACACTATAATATTTTTTTGTAATAATATTTATGATTTATTCAAACAACGTACGTGTTAAATATGTTCAAGAACAAATAAATAAAGCTAGTTTTGGGCCGCTCCGCACACACACTCCTCCGGAGGTCTCGGGCCTTTTTCACGGTGCGCCGCAACAAACAGGCCCAAACAAATCAACACGTCCCACCGACGCGGCCGCGCTTCCTGCCGCCCCAGCGAGAGGCGTGATGGATGTTTATTTTTGTCTGGACTGATTCAGTTCGCGGCGGCAGCTCGATATCGGACGCTCCAGAGATGATTTATTCCTGGCCTGTTCTCATTCGATTAGCCGCGGGCAGCCGGGAGGCCGACGGGTCCGAACGAGAGGAGCGCTCCGTGTCTTTTCCTGACCTTCCTCCTCTGCCTGCTGAAGAAAGACACAAATCTCCCCCTCCTACCTGAGGCGGTGAGACCTTCCATCAAAGCCCGACCCACCGGAGTCAGGCGGGGCGGCGGAGCCAACCAAAGCGGGGCCGGGGGGGTGGGGGGGGGGGGGGAGCGCCGCCTTTCATGCCGACTCCCTGATTTAGGCCCAATTTGTCCAAACCTCGCCAGCGAGGACTCCACGGAATACACGGCGCTCCAGAAACCGGAGCGATTCCCGTTTGATCTCGGAATCGAGAAGGTAAACAACAGCACTAATGAGCTTTCTAGTGTTCCGAACAAACTTTCACATTAAAAAGTTCTTCGGGGCTTCAAACGAGCCAATTGTTTTCTCAATTATTTAGCACAAACATTTTAATTACTTTTAATCATTTTAATTTCATTTAATTATGCAAGACAAACATCTAGGGCTGTTTGAGGCCGCTGCTGTAATTCCTGATTAGCTTTAAAAAGATGCATGTTCTCTGGAATACACTGAACTAAATCAAGCGACGGAATATTACATGAAAACTCCAAAAACAGCTTTTCATCTTGTGAATATATACACTGCTGCTCAAAAGTGTGGGCTTTTTTTCTCATCTACCTAAGGTTTTTCAAAAGAAGTCTCTTCTGCTCAACAAAGCTGCATTTATTCGATCAAAAAATGCAGTAAAAATTGTGAAATATTTTTACAAATTAAAATATCTGTTTTCTATGTGAATATATAGTAAAATATAATTTATATCCAGTGATCAAAGCTGAATTTTCAGTCTTCAGAGTCACATGATCCTTCAGAAATCATTCTGATATGATGCATTTATTTGATCAAAAATACAGTAAAAATGTGAAATATTTTTACAAATTAAAATATCTGTTTTCTATGTGAATATATAGTAAAATGTAATTTATATCCAGTGATCAAAGCTGAATTACTGCAGTCTTCAGAGTCACATGATCCTTCAGAAAAATGCTTAATTTTTGTCGAAATACTGCAATACTGTTCAAAAGATTCAGTCAACAAGACTTAAAAATATCATCAAGGACGTATTAAACGGATCGAAAGTGACAGTAAAGACATTTATAATGTTTCAAATCACAATCATGGAAAATCAATGTTTCGTGACTTCATTACATTGTATCACAGTGGTAAACAAACGAATAATATTTCACAATAACACTGTCTTTACAGGATTATTAAAGCAGCTTTGTGGAGCATACGAGACTTCTTCCAGAACCATTAAAACATGAAGATTATTGTCCTCTCTTGATCTGCAGCATCACTCACACACACGGGCAGGTCTCGGGACAGCTTCGTCTGCACTCTCAGAAATATTCCAGAAATCTCCTGACGTCATATTTAAAAGCGGAATGGATGTGAATGTTATGCTGGAGGTCTGAAGCTCATGTTGTGTTTGGGACGGGTCCAGTTCTGCGTGGTTCGGGTCTGACGGGCCTCTCAGACGTGTTCACGAGAACCGTGAGGTGCGTTCATCTCACATCCTGGCTTTGTTCCTCGGCGTCTCTGACCGCAGGACGTCCCGTGACCCGTTTATCCTCTGATGAGAGGAAACGATGTCGTATGAGTAGCCATCTGTTTTAACCAGACATATTTAATAGAATTCTGCTCTCATTCTTCAATCAGGAGTTTAAGCTGCCGGCAACATTTTGGCGATCTGGAGGATTATCATGGGGATTTATGGAAAAAAGAAGCTGTTTTCTCTGAAATATGATTATAGCCGAAGAGCCGTCGTGTAATATTGAGAATGGGTGAAGTTTAGAGTCGGCCAGTTTATCAGACTCAATGCGGCACCGAACACTTCGACACGTCTTCAGCAGTTCCTCAAAACTTCATTTGACATCAATAAAACCAATAACAAATTCATACACGTACATAGAGTTATGATCGCGATTCACCCGCTGGACAAAACAAATCCCACAGATCTGAGCGCCCACACCCACTCTAACCACCTCCTAGCAACCACCCAGAGCATAAGCAATCTCTTAACAACCAACCCAGAATAGTCAAGTCAAGTCACCTTTATTTATATAGCGCTTTTCACAATCCAAATTGTGGCAAAGCAGCTTTACATCAATAATTGGCAAATCATTTTGCTGCACTGCAGCTCCCAAAGAAAACTGTGTCATTGTCCAGCTTATTAATACCCTAGCAACCAACCAGAACACCCTAGCAACCTCCCAGTAACCACCCAGAACAGATGCAATCTCTTAAAAACCAATCTAGAACACCCTAGCAACCTCCTGGCAACCACCCAGAACACCTTAGCAACCACTCAGAAAACTAGCAATCTCCCCGACAACCACCTTAGCAACCTCCTAGCAACCACCCGGAACACCCAGCACTATTTTACACAAGCAAATGCTGCTCACATTAGAAAACACAAACATTTCAAATATCTTTAAGACTGCAAACTCTGACTCATGGCTAGAAACATGAGCACACTCTGAAAAAAACGGCTGTTAGTTTACCGCAGTAATATTTACAGAGCGTGTCCTCGCTCGACCCGCTCCACCGGCACCTCCCGAAACATCCGAGGGTTTTAGAGGACGAGAACAATGAGGATTCCAGTCAGAGCCCGGACAATATCCCTCATCCACCCCGGCAGCTCTGAGCGTTCCAGAGAGGATTCATCTCAGCTCCTCGAGACCGTAAACTCTCCCGGCGTGAGGAGCCGGTGGCGCTGCTTCACAGCCGTCCAGACGGTTCCTCTCCTTTTGTCTTCTCAACACAGACCACTGTACAGACGAGAGCTCCACGGTTTCTCCTGCACGACCCCAGGACGAAACCTCAACCATGTTTCAGTGTTGATTTTAGAAACGATTGACTCGTTTAGGTGTGTTTGAAATTCCTCTCAGGAAACATCTGAATACTTAAAGCTGAAAAACTTTAAAGCCGAGCGTTTCTCAAGACGACCCAACTGACTGCTTGGTGTCAAATGATTGACATTCTGAGGCGAAAGACAACGCGTGTAATAATTGCACATTTGGTTATTTGTTATTGTGTCAGAACGTTTGGCAGGTTCAGGACAGTTGTTGATTTTCTTCATAGTCGGTGCGGTGGTCAGTTCACAGCAGCTCCGCCGTTCATAAAGGCGTTGATTTTACCTAATTAAATGTATGCATCATCTACTGCGTCAAAATATTACATTTAATCAAAATCAATTAGAATAAAAAGACACGAATAAAATCAGGACCTGCAAAATGAATCTGTGCAATGCAGAGAAACACAGAAGTATTTAGACACATCTACAGACGGTTTACTGTTGCTCAGAGGGACATGAATGAGTTTAACATGTTTTAAACCTAAAATGTTGAATATTGATATTTTAATTTTTAAATTACAACCAGCATTAGGTGGCAGCGAGTCACTGTAATCGAGCGAGTCATTGAATCCTTCGTTCAGTCGATTTGTAAGGAGATATTAATCGTAATCTAAATATGAACTTCTTCGTATTATTATATAACTGCTGTATAAAATCAATGCCACATTTGTAATCATGATATTTGGAGAGAAAAAAAAAAATGGCACTCTTACGGTGGCCGGGAAGTGCAAAAAAAAACGTGTGAAACACTTTTACGAAGCTCCAGACAAATTTACATTTTGGAAAACATTTTGACCATATCATAAAACACAGTTGCACGGGGAAAACACTTTTACTGAGGACGAAACAAATTGACATTTTAGAAAACAAATGATCAAGACGCAAAACACTTTTATCAGTCCTCAAACGAATTTACAACGACAGATTCCTCCCGGAAACACCGGAAGTGACGCGGTGAAAGGTGAAAGAAGGTGAAAGAAATTCGTGTTGTGAAGTAAATGGCGTAAATACAGTTCATGGCGACCGAACGTGGACTGTTTTACCCGTTTTGTGGCAAACGCACGAGCAGCTTAACGCGGTTTATCTTCACGTGTGGTCAGAGTTTGGAGTTTCTAAAGGACGCGGATCGGACGGAAACACAGGGGACGTCTGGACAGCCGGACAGTGCCAAGCAAAGTAAGTTGAGGGACATTCCCTCTGTGGTTGTAAATGCGTTTGGGGCCGGTAAAGGTGTTTTGCGTCTTGTTAATTTGTTTTCTAAAATGTAAATTTGTTTGGTCCTTAATAATAATGTTGTTTTGCCACCGTACACTCTTCACATGATATTGATGAACTGTATTGAGCGATGACGGCGCACAGCCGAACGCACTAGACCACACGTGATCGCACATCCTTAAAACGACAACCCCGATGTCACCGCAGACAGTGTGAACGTTGGTCAGAGCTGCTGACCCACTGGAGCATTAGTCAGAATCTCCAGCGCCGGCTCCGGCTCTCCGTCTTCGGCCTCATGTGACTGAATTGCAAATTCAATGCTAATCTGGAGCGTCATGAAAGGCTCTCTGTTCCTCTGCTCCGATACGGAGAAGATCGCCCTGGAGAACGCCGGAACTGATCGATGCTCGCTCCGCAGTGAAATCGTGGCACAGTCATAAGAAAATTGCAGTGAAATGCAATGCATTTCTTCCGCAAACCTGCGAACAATGGAGGCTCTGTGGGGTTGCCGGGCAGATCGGTGTGGATGGCTCACTTTGTTCTTGGGTGGCTGTATGAGCGAGATTTATGACAGATGATGCACAGATATTATCTGTGAAAACAGCAAGATAAATAAAGTGTCCAGCACAAAGCCCTCGTTCTTATCGGAGAGCAGACGCAGCGCTGACTCCGTGACCTCGTGACCTCACAGGAACGCAAACCTCTGGAGATTGACTCGTTTTGTCAGGACATTACAAACCCGCTCGACAACAGCGAAAATTAAGTGCAAGAATCTCGTAGCTTCTGGTTTCACAGGAGCTTCCATTCGCTCATCCCGTAATCTTTCCCGGAGCGCGGTTCGGTATCCAGACGATAAGAGTTGAGCGCACCACGCCCAGTGACCGGGGCCGGAAACTCCACTTCCTGTCCTCCCAGCTGCTCTGGAGCTGATAGGACGTGTGTGTGGATTCACTCCGCAAACATCACCCTGTCCTTCCTGTACGCTGCTCTTCTCCACGGGCCGGGAGCTTCCCAGCCAGATTTCACACACCCACACAGACTGAAACACACACCGACCGGAGAACGCAGGAGCGCAGGGCTCAGGCCACACACAACACGAGCTCCGACACCGAGAGAGAGAGAGAGAGAGAGAGAGCAGCTGATGAGCAACAAATGTCTCTTGCCCCAGGGTTACAGTTACTAAACCAAAACTAAAAAAGCAAAAACACATTTTGTTTCGGTTTCATTTCTAGCATCTACTCAGAACAACTTCAGACCCTAGCAACCTCTTAGCAACCAGCCAGAACACCTTAGCAACCTCCTAGCAACCACCCAAAACACCTTTAGACCCTAAACACCTTAGCAACACCCAGAGCATCTTAGCAACTAAAATGGAAAAGAAAATGAATAAAAACTATATAGCGGTTAAAAACAAATGAAAATGACAAAACACCATGAAATAAAACTAAATATTTAAAAACAAAACCCTTTCACCAAGCCAACATGTCTCATTTTCATTCAGTTTAACTGGATGTACTAAAATTACTATTAAAATTTTTTTTTTTTTTTTGTGAAAACGATGCACTTTCTTTTTAAAGAGCAAGTAATAAAAATGACAAAAACAATCCAATGACTCAAACTCGAAATGACGCACACTCGTGTCATTACAGACCGTGCCAGCCCGAGCGTGATCGCTGCCGGTCAGGTCATTTCTGGTCATTATTTGGGATCGGTCCCTTGGGACGGCTGCACCACCCCTCCCTTCTCCTTTACACATTCTTCCCTGCTTCCTGAAGATACGGCTCCGGGGAGAACGGCAGCGCGGGCAGGAAAAGGAAAAGCCTGGTGCAGCCGGGCGGAAAATACCAGGCTTGACAAACGGAGGCCACAGCATTTGTCATCCTCCACCACAAAAACAAAAGCGCTCAAAGAAAAAGTGCTGCACAAACACGCAGCTAATGAAATGAAAAGTTAGGGCAGAATAATTAACTGTTTCATAGTTTAACGGTGCTTAATTAATCCCAGGAACTTGTAGAGGGAAGCGAAGCGCTCTAACACAAGTAATAAAGAGCGTGAGTGTAATGGACAGACCGCGGCGCCGTGATTTACGACCGCGGGGACCCAAACGACACTGCAAAGAAAATGAAAACGGCCGTCCCAAGCAGATGAGAGCTGCTTAAGATTGTCTGAGCAGATGAATATGTACGCGGCATGTTTTCTGATTAAATCGGAGTCATGGAGTCGGGATTAAATTTCCCTAAATCCAGATGATCTTTAAGCGAGAGCATAAATTTGACTGAATGAGATGATCTCGCTGCACCATCTGCACAGAGAACAGAAGGTTATCCGAGCGTTTACGTTCCTCCGACGGACCCGTAGGTCCCGAGATGGACGTTAATGCCGCTGGACATCAGATCCTCCGCGGAAGAACAAAGAGGGGAAGGAATCTGGACTTCCTGTTGACCACGAGCCACTTGAGCAATCAAAACGAACGTTTGGAGAAGTTTGCCTTTCACTGCTGTTACCATTTGGGAATTTCAATTATCGTGAGAATCCATGTTTAAGTGCTATAAAGGTTTGCTTTGTTGATCCTTTCACTGCAAACGTGTGGGAAAACAAGCCGCTCAGATTTCGCTCCCCTTACGATCTTATTAAAATAAAAATAAAAAATCAGCACATTTCCGTTTGATCGCAATCATAAACGTTATCTAAAAGTTGAAACGTCTTCCCGAGTCTCTCTTTCCTCATTTCGTCTGCGTGAGATTCTCCAGCTTTGTTGTTGTTGTTGTTGAGCCGTTGAAGCTCCGCCCTCTTCTGGAGCTCATTTGCATTTAAAGGGACGGCGTGTTTTTGCTCCTCACGCCCAAATTTGGCAAGCGATAATAAATGATCAGTGGAGGATCTGGAGCTGAAACTTCACCGACGGGAAGAACGGTCAGTCCTCTGGACACTAATGACCATACGCCGATAATGACATTACTGAAGCGTGGCGTGGCGATGGCTCACTCGCCGGGATCCACGCGACACGAGCGGCCGGAACTGATGAGAAGTGACAGCGAGCCAGAGGAGAGCGGTGCGGTCACATGACTCACTCCGGCCCTACAGGCCACGATTCACACACATGCGCTGGTGACAAACACACAGCAGGTCTCTTTCTCTTCCCTCTCGTTCTCCCAGCGTCTGTATTCTCCGAACACGCAGCAGACGTGTTCCGGGAGGATCGCGTTACACTCCCAACATTTGCCCTCCACATTGATTTCTATAAATGGAACATTGATTGTGAGCAAAGTTCAGGAAACGCAGCCAAAACTCCACCCGGAGCAAACCCTCTGACCCGAAGAGCAGCTCGTGCTTCACTGCTTCGTGTTTTAACGTTGACACTGACGTTCCCTGCTAAAAGTAAGGCAGCACGAATAATCGTACCGAAAGAAATACCGTAGGATTTCGTTTGAAACTTGCAAGTAAATTACAAAGAAACGGCAAGCTTGAATTGTCTATTATCATTTCTCAGTGCATTTGACTTGGTTTCGCTCGTTATTTTGCATCTTATTATTGTCCCGAGCGTCCGGCGGCCGCGCCGCGCCCGTTAATTATTCATACCGGCCCGGAGGCCATAAATCAGCCAGGCAAGAGCTAACAAAATTAGCTTCCAATTAGTGTTTGTTTGCGGTGATTATATTCCTCCCTTCAGTAATTCCAGAGAGATCGACTCGCTGATCTCGGCGTCTCCTTTGCCCTTCAAACCGAAGGATCAGAGAGGAACGAGATCAAAGACGGATGCTTCTGGAGAATCACAGGAGTTCCTCAAACAGCTCCGCTGATCCGGGACGGGATGATTTTACTGCGTTTCCCCAACAATGATCAAATCCAACTGCTGTTTACTCAGAAATTGCTAGTAAATATCACAAATAATTACAAGGAAATTAAATTATTATTATGATTTTTTTTTTTACAGTGAATAAAGTCTATTTTTAGATTATATAGTGAATTAAAAATAATTTCAAAGTTTTTGTTTTTATTTGTGGTTTGTTTAGGGTCTAATTCAGAGTAAATTCATCCTGGATGTATGTTTCTGCCACGAAATAAAAAAATTAAAAAGGTAATTCAGAGTTTTTAATCACACAAATCTTACTTCATATCTAACAATTTTGACCATTTGTCTTAGAACTGTGAGATATAAACTCGCGATTGAGAGGAAAAACGTCTTTTTTTCTCTCTCACAAATGCACATGCAAGTTTATATCTCACAATTTTAAGAAAAAACGTCAGAAGTCGCAATCGATCCTTCGCAAACAGTTTGATTGACAGGCGATCTGACCGATCATAACCCCGAATGGGCCATTTTGTCGGTCAAAGGAGTGAGTAGATGAACGTCGGTGAACTTGAATCACGTCTTTCATTCCTTCTGATGTTCATCATGTTTATTTGATGCTATAAATGATGATGGAGGAGCGACAGCGACACATTAAACACACACTAGACGCTATTTACTGATCCAACTGCTTTAAAACATTATGAAACTGTTTCTGAAAGTGTCTCTTTGCTCCCGGATGTATTTTTCACGGCGTGAGAGCGCATAGCAACAGTAACTAAAGGGGGCGGGGCTTTGCGAATTGCCTTTTGAATTTTTTTATTTAGTGGCGTGGACTTCAGTATATCACCACATAAACTAACTCAACAGAATCTGCTGCTTCTCTCTTCCTCTCATTTAACAAGAGTTCAGCCGTCGCCGGCAGAGAAAGGCGGATTAGAAGAAGCCGAGGTGAAGAATGAAGAATCTGTAAGGATGAAGGATGCTGGTGTGGACAGAGTCCGTCTCAGAGGGCCGGCTGACATTTCACTGGTGTTTGTCTGAAGGAGGTTACGGAGGCGCGGACCGCCTGAAGTCTCTGAATGTCAGACTGTCCACCAGATCTTCTCCGCTTGTTCTGAAGCAACGTGCAAGACGACAGCGCGGGTCACAACATTCTGCTCGAGCGAGCGCCGTAACATCAGGGGAATGCGGCGCGGCGAGCGATCATCACCGCGCCGCCCGTCCTGATCCAGACGCTACATACTTCATGAGGACAAATTTGCAAAACAGAACTTACAACCCACGACTGAATATTTCATGGCGTCCGCCGCTGCGCTCCGTGTTTATGGATTCTATATGCTGGTTATTAGAGCAGAAATAAGAGCTTCTGCTGCGTAAACGAGCCTCGCTGAGAGACACACCTGAGCGACAACACGCGAAACTTACACACATCAATATTTCACACTGCCAATCAAACTTTCCATTTCCATGAGAGAATGCAAAGAGTTTGAGTTCAGCGCGATTATTTTTGCATATTTTTGATACAAATTAATACCATAATTTACCATAACTGATCAAAACTGACAGTAAAAACATGTCAAATGTAAAGGCTGAACAATAACATGCATCACGGTTTCCACAAAAATATGAAGGATCATGTGACTCTGAAGACTGGAGTAATGATGCTGGAAATTCAGCTTTGATCACTGGATATAAATTATATTTTATTATATGCTCACATAGAAAACAGATATTTTAATTTGTAAAAATATTTCAGATTTTTACTGTATTTTTGATCAAATAAATGCATCAAATCAGAGTGATTTCTGAAGGACTGCAGTAATGATGATAAATTCAGCTTTGATCACTGGATATAAATTATATTGTACTATATATTCACATAGAAAACAGATGATTTACATTAGAATAATATTTCACAATTTTTACAGTATTTTTGACCAAATAAACGCAGCTCTGGTGAGCAGAAGAGATAATCTCACTGACCCCAAACCGTTATTAATAATAATGTTTTTCTGACATATTTGAGCATGTTTAGTCTAAACGTTGGTGAAGTTGTTAGAAGAAGCACAGTAAACATGATCTACATCAGCAAAATATCACTATTACAGTTTCTAACTGTTGCTTGTTTGTTTTTTTATGCTATTTTCACGGTGAAAAGGAACCATATCGGGTTTAAACTCTCAGCAATCATTCAGAGCTAAACGTGCTCGTGCGATCGTCACACGGTGACCGCTGGACTCACACTGGTCCGCACGCATAAGATCACATGAATGCGTTCAGGGTCGCGGGATGGACAGACGGAGTGAAGGATGATAGAAATGTCAGCCGTTAAATGGCAGCGAGTGCCCAGCGGTGTTCGGTCCCTCCGTGCGCCGCTTGTCGGCTCTGATCCGTCATCGTTACAAAGATGCAGCACCTCAGGAGACGGGCTGCCAGCGCCCGCGGTAACCTTTACCCCTCCGTCGCACGCTTTTACCCCTCGCGCTCATCGCGGCCTGGAGCGTCCGTCAGAGTCGCTGCTTATCGCTCCGCATCGGGCCGAAGACGCCGCTGTCATCACCTCCTCCAGACTCACAGACGGGATCACGTCGGATCCTTCCTTCCAGCAAACAATTAGAGGCTCACAGTCTCCACTAAAGCTCAAACACTGTCCATTCAGCAGCTTTACAAAGTTTAACGGCTTCGATGGGTCACATTTCACGTCCAGGTCATATTTCACCCTCACATCATGAGACAAAAACACTTTAAAAGTGCTTTAACCAATAATGAGGCGCATCTGTTACGGTATTTATTAATCTGTTATAACAACTGTTCATTGTTAGTTCAGACCCATTAAATCATATTCAATAATAATGAATAATGCATTAGTAAAATGTTCCATTAGTTCGTTAGTTCATATTAACCAACAGAAACTTTATTGTGGTTACCAATATATAATACAATAATGTTATATTATATAAAGTACATGATTTTTATTGCGCATATTTGTATTTTTTCACATAGGACGTTTTTTCGATTTTAATTCTTTTTTGCATTTTTAATACATTTTTTAAAAAAAATTCCCATTTCAAGACTCAAGAGAATGACATTTCTTACATCGTTATAATCAGAAATTTAATATAAACATAAAAATAATGTCGCTAACGGTCATTAAGGCTTCACTTGCTTCATATTATTTCTTGCATATTTCTCTTGATTTGGGGCTGAAATATGACACTTTTGACAGAATGCATAAATGTAATAAGAATTGCGATTAATTATCACTAAATAAAGGAAATGAAACACATAATTCACTGAAATCATGGTACGTTTAAGGCAATGCAACACTAACAGGATGCATGAATTATAGTATGATATTCCATTATAATAATATTAAATAATACAGTCTGAGTTTTTAATAATGCATCAATAACTTTTGACATTATTGTAACTTGAAAATAACGCCACAGCGCTGTCAGAATATCATTTCGTGCAAACTGGGTCCAGGATGTGACCCGTACACGATCCGGACAGATTCATCCCTAAATCCCGTCCTGACCTCACGCCAAGACTCCCGCCGCCTGTCAATCATCTCAATCTTGTGGATTAAGACATATCATAAACGCAAAGACGGAAGAGAAGAATTAGAGTGAGATGCGTAAGAGGATAACCGGAGCGGGTCACCGTCTGAATCTCCAAACCAGAGACACTTACGATAAACTTCCATCTGGGCGTCAGCGATGATATTAACCGAGAGTTTCTCGTAATTGCTTTCCTGATGTCAGATAATACGCGCGCGTCTAATCCTGACCTGCTTTCACCGCGGCCCGAGGAAAACAGCGTCTCATGAATAGCAGATGATTATTCAAAGAGAGAATTTCCATATCATTTCCACTCTACATGTGCTCTGAACAGGGTTTATTGTCATACAGCCGTTCCTAATGGATCAGAACGCCACGTCTGGATGCGCACCAAAATAACGCCATCGGAGTTACATCGCACGGCAGGAATCCTGGAGCACTCCGAGTGGGATTCCACTTTTACATTTCCAAAAGACAAAAGCGAATGGAATAGGTTTGACCACTTCTAATAATAGCTCGAGGAGCATTTAAACTTGGGAGTGTGTCCATAGAAACACCTCCATTTACTGGAAAACGCCTTCGGAAGAATCTCACAAGCGGCAGAGACGTTGTTTCTGTTTTCCCTAAACATGGAGACGGAGAGTCCTGCAGCTCTGCTGACACGGATGTTTCCTCACTGAGGTTTATTAAAAAGGGCTGTGGAGTTAAAGCCAAGATCCCGGCGGGAACGGACAGCAGGCCTTCCTGAGAGAGCTGGAGCAATCCTTCCCAGGAGAACCAGAGATGATGAAACACTTCACACACACACTCACACACACACTCTCTCTCTCTCTCTGATGTGAGCGCTGTAATCAATAGGGCGACAAATGAACCTGCACGATTGACTTCAGCTTGTTCATTCATTATTAACGACTCGGGCTAAATGAACTTAAATTGAAGTCGCGGGCGTTTGACAGCCCCGAGCTTCTCATTTAGCATTCGGCAACAAATCTTCATGTGAGGGCGACCGAACGCAGACACGGAGACGCTTCAGGACGCTCGTGATCATGAGCCGAAGGCGGACACGGTTTCCTCTCGGAGAAAAATAATCATAATGTTATTTTAGTGTCACTGAGAAACTATTATAGGGTCATTCTGCGTCCACTCAAGCAGAGGTGTCCGGCGCAAATGGATTGAAACACAAACATAGGTAGCGATGAAAGCCAAAATATTAACGTCACAGATGTATAACAACTGAGTTTTTCTGGAGGAAGCTCCAAATGACTATTTTCACCTGAGATTTGGAGCCAGATTAGAGGAGTGTGAAAATGACTCGATAAAGATGTCAGCGTCACGATTTCATTCTCTCACAGAGATCGGTGGATCTGGTAGTGAAATCGGTTGGCTTGATCGATCTTTCTTTCATTATATGCCGACAGCGGCCGTTCAAAACTGGGGAAAAAGCACTTGTTGTGTTTTATTCCTCGAGTTGTCGTGTCTGTAACTCGAGAAGTGTTCGAGATTTCTGAATATCCTTCTATATTCTGGTTCTTAATGAACGTTCCTCTCGGTCTGTTCGTTTTGAAGGCCCTCGATGGTTCAGTCCCAGAGATACGGAGATCTTAAAGCGGCTCCAGGAGTCTCAATTCTGCTCATTTTCAGTCAAAAACCACGAGTCACTTTACAAATAAATGATACTTTTATCTTTTCAAGAGGAGAATCTGAAGAACAAATAATGTTCTAGAAATGTATCCGAGTGCCACAAATATTCCCTTTTCCAAAGTTTGCACGCGTGTAACCCTAAAAGTATTCAAGATTTCTTAATATCCTTCTGGATTCTCGTTATTAATGAACTTTACTTTTGAAATCTCCATTTTTAAAGCTCTATACGCTTCAGTCTCACAGATATGAGGATCTCAAAACCGCTGCATGTTCAAAATGGAAATTTGGTTTTGACATGGAATGAGCCTACAATTTTTATTTGTTTATGTAATTTTAGTTAAAGATGTAGTGATTTTAGAAATGTCTATACAGTCAGCTATAATAATAAGCCTGTGAAGTCTCTTAAATCATAACGTCGTGTTAATATCCCGGTGTTTGTGAGTTTTCACCTGCTCATTTTCCAGCTCTCAGAAATCAGGTCACACGCCACAACTTCTAACCGTTTTCGGATGCATCAGACACCATAATTGGAGCTATCAGCGATACATCAAAAGAAATCCCGGTGGGAACTACAGCGGATTCAAGGAGAGTTAATTAAGATCCGAGCTGTGATTCAAAGGGACACTCGAGTGTTTGGGTGTCAAACTAAAGAGTAAATCAGAACGATTATTTTAAACAGATCCTATTCTGCTTTATTCCATCTTCATCTTTCTTTAGTGTTGCTGTTTGATCATGAAAAACTCTGGAAAAGTTCCAGTTCTTCTCTTTATCAGTGTTTCTGAACTCCCTCCATCTTGAGTTTTCTTCACAATGTTTATTAGTAGCATTTATGGTAAGGGGCGGGGCATTTCCCAAACACCAATCACAACACACCGCTCCAGCCGACCAATCAGAGCACAGTGTGCTTTTCAGAAGGCGGGGCTTCATAGAGACAGGGAGTAAACAGAGCGTTCCTGACAGACTGGGAAGAGAGGAGCTGCACAATGAGGAAAATAATCAACATTCAAGCAGGAAAACCTGTTCAAACGACATCAAGGAATTGTAAAAGGGCAGAAATGCATGTGAGCGGCTGGGAACCCGAGGTAAACATGCAGAGATGACGGATTTGAGGGCCTGCACTGAAAAGATCAGAAGCCGAGGAGGGGGTCGAGCTCCGAAGGGTCCCGACCCGGAGAAACGCGCAGCAGGTGGTTTGACAGCGTGCCACTAAAACACACACACACACACACACACGCAGGGAAGCAAATGTCTGTGAAAGGTCAGCGCTGACACGCCGTGCCCCTGATGGAGACACAATCCAGTGCCGCGGCGGATCTGTGCCGTGTTGCGGTGGAGTGATATTCCCACAGCTCTCCCGCAGAGAGAAGGTCACGTTCGGCCCGCAGCAACACTGAAGTCCTGCTCACCGTCACTCTCAAAGGTCTCGTCCCGCGAGCGCGAGCTGCGAATCTGCCTCTGTATCGCTGCTTCGCCTCAAACTATGTCACATAAACAAACCATTTGTGAACACCGTGAGAGGACCAGAGTTATGAACACACACACACACACACACGTCATTTTACGCCGGACCGCTTCACAAACGAGGAGAAAAGACGAGCGTGACGACACACGCTAGTGACGAGCCGATCAACTCCATCAGTTTATCCACGAACCGTTCAGAAACGTCTTCCTGAGTCTCTCCATCCGTTCGAACACTTTCCTCATTTTGTCTGCCTGAGATTCTCCAGCTTTGTTGTTGTCGAGCCGTTGAAACTCCGCCCTCTTCTGGAGCTCATTTGCATTTAAAGGGACAGCGTGTTTTTGACAAGCGATAATAGATGATCAGTGGAGGATTTGGAGCTGAAACACCAGAGACTGAGATTACATCCGGTGAAAAGACGAGTTATGAGTCACTTTTAAGAGTAAAGCCAAAATGTTTTTGGGACACCCAAGTATTGTCATTGCCTGTAATCTCACATTTACTGATCCCATAATTACAGCTGCTACTAGAAAGCCTCGCTTCCCATTCTGTCCTGGGATGAAGGTCTGTGTGTAAAAGTGCTGACGGGAGATTTTCACGAGCATAAACAGCTGTGTGTTCTGTGGCCCAACATACACAGAGACTCAGCAAAACTGCACTTAAATCTCACGAACACAAGCGGCTCGGAACGCTCGAAACGTCCCGCTGTCTTTATAATCACAGGCCTGTCGGGAAACGAACTCTCGCTCCGCGCTGATGAGGGTTCGTCCGCGCGCCGTGGCGTTTTGAACACTATCTGTTGAGTTCTGCGTCAGTCACGCCGGCACTCTTTGCAATTTAAGTGTCAGAGAGACGGAGAGCGAGCGCGAGGGCCGCGGAAACGGATTCCTCCGTGACGGGATGACATCGGGTCCGGCCTCCTCTTTAAAGACGGAACGGCCCACCGGAGGAGATCCGGCCGCAGGTCTGGGAGCGGCGAGGACACCGACGGCTGACAGATACACACGCGTCCTCCCTTTGACAGCAATTAGCAGTGTCACAGTTTCATTAAAGCTTCAGCTTTCAGCTGAACCCGGATCTTCAGAGCGGAGATAATAGGACGTGTATCCGTGCTGTTACAGGCAGGCTTTGTTCAGGAAGTGGCATGGAGTTGATCTCATGGATACGGAGGCAGAAACAACACGAGTATCACGGGTTCGAGGGAAAATCGATCAGAGTTCAACTGAGAATGCTCTTTAAATTCCCAAACTGAATTGAGGCAAACAGGAACTAGATAAAAGAATTTATATATATATATATATATATAGAGAGAGAGAGAGAGAGATTTTTTAATAAATATATATATATATATATATATATATATATATATATATATAATATAATATATATATATATATATAAAATTAAAAATTGCATTATTAATTATCATAAAATTACGTTATATTAAAAATATATAACTATATATATATATCTATATAATTAAAAATTGTTTTATTAATTATCATACAATTACGTTATATTAAAAATATATAACTATATAATTAAAAATTGTATTATTAATTATCATAAAATTACGTTATATTAAAAATATACAACTATATATATATAATTAAAAATTGTATTATTAATTATCATAAAATTATGTTATATTAAAAATATATAACTATATATATATATATATATATAACTAAAATATGTATTATTAATTATCATACAATTACGTTATATTAAAAATATATAACTGTATATATATATATATATATATATATATAATTAAAAATTGTATTATTATCATAAAAGTACGTTATATTAAAAATATATAACTATATATATATATATATTATTAAAAATTGTATTATTAATTATCATAAAATTATGTTATATTAAAAATATATAACTATATATATATATATATATATATATATAATTAAAAATTGTTTTATTAATTATCATACAATTACGTTATATTAAAAATATATAACTATATAATTAAAAATTGTATTATTAATTATCATAAAATTACGTTATATTAAAAATATACAACTATATATATATATAATAAAAAATTGTATTATTAATTATCATAAAATTACGTTATATTAAAAATATATAACTATATATATATATATAAACACAATACATATTTTATATTATACATACATGTATTACAATATAATATTTTTGAATTTCATAAATGAATGAATATTCTAGATCTATATTCTCAGCATAAAAACGAAGAGCATCAGAGTTGGTGAGCTCAGATTCGTCAGCGTTCTCACGGCAGTCTCAGGGGCTGATGGGAGTGAAACGGCTCGTCGAGGCGCTCGGGTCAGCGGTTCTGAATCTGAGCGTGTGTTTCGTCTCTCCGCGCAGGAGTGTGTGTCTGCTCGGGGTTTGTTAGTATGCGTGCGGCTCCGTTCTCAGACGGCGATGCCGCGTCCCGCTGTTTGCCATTACTGCCCCTCCGGTGACTAAACAGAGGCTGCGAAACGCCCGTGGCTGGACTCGATTAGCTGCGAGAGACCTTCCCATTCGGTTCCGCCGCGTAAACCCTCCGCAGGGGCCCGGCGACGGTTCACGCTTGAAAGCAACACTTAAGAATCTGACAACAAACCAAACTGCTTCAATTTAATCCATCTCCCTGGGTGAGAGGAGTTAGAGGTAAACATATGCCCTCATTATTTGCACGGCTGCGTCTCGAGATTGCGGTTCACTGTGGATATACACACCCAAACTGTTCTGATATATCAGACAAAATGACCCCGTTTACCTTTAGAATACACATTCCAGTGTTATTGTTCCCAGTTTAGCAGTGCAAGTTCTTCTAAAAAGAAAAGTGTTTGAGCCTTTGAAAGAGAGTCAGTAAACACGGCTCTGTTTCATGTCAACTTTAATGTTGGCGAGATCGTGAACTTTGCCAGACACAAAAAAGGGAGTTGGAGAGTTTGGAATATTTGGATGAGGCCGTAAGTATTGAGCAAAAGCCAATGACCCACTTCTTCATTCGTGTTAAGAGTGAGTCTTACAAAATACCCTCCCTCTCAAGAGAGGGGAGCAAATTAGCCATGATGGGACGAAAGCCACGGGATAAACACTGCGTGATGGGAAACAACATTACGGAGAAGGGCGTCTCCCGACTGCCCCGGTTTACAAATGGAAATGAAGCGCTCATTGATGGAGAGAGAGAGGAACGCTGCCTTCAACTGTCCTGGGAAGAGCTTTGGACATTATTCACAACCAGTCGAGTTTAATGAGTCTCTTCCAAAGCTGCACTTCTTTGATCAAAAATGCTGTCAAATTGTGAAATATTATTCTAATGTAAATCACCTGTTTTCTATGTGAATATATAGTACAGTGCGATTTATATCCAGTGATCAAAGCTGAATTTTCAGTCTTCAGAGTCACATGATCCTTCAGAAATCATTCTGATATGCTGCATTTATTTGATCAAAAATACAGTAAAAATCTGAAATATTTTTACAATTTAAAATATCACGTTTTCTACGTGAATATATAGTCAAATATAATTTATATCCAGTGATCAAAGCTGAATTTTCAGCATCATTACTGCAGTCTTCAGAGTCACATGATCCTTCACAAATCATTCTGATGTGATGAGAAACATTTATGTTTATTATCAGTGTTGAAAACAGCCTCTTTGATGAATAGAAAGTTCAAAATAACAATGTATTTGAAATAGAATCTTTTGTAACATTATAAATGTCACTTTTAATCAGTTTAATGCATCCTAACTGAACAAAACTATTCATTTCTCTTTTTTTACATAACTTTTCAAAGGTAATGATAGTGTCTGGTGGTTTTTGCAAAAATATGAACATTGATAATGATATAAATGTTTCTCATCACATCAGAATGATTTCAGAAGGATCATGTGACTCTGGAGACTGCAGTAATGATGCTGAAAATTCAGCTTTGATCACTGGATATAAATGACACTGTACTATATATTCACATAGAAAACTGATGATTTAAATTATAATAATATTTCAGATTTTTACTGTATTTTTGATCAAATAAATGCAGCATATTAGAATGATTTCCGAAGGATCATGTGACTCTGAAGACTGAAAATTCAGCTTTGATCACTGGATATAAATGACACTGTACTATATATTCACATAGAAAACAGATATTTTAAATGGTAAAAATACTTCACATTTTTACCGTATTTTTGATCACATAAACGCAGCTCTGGTGAGCAGAAGAGACTCTCTCAAATGATTTGATGTGTGACTGGCCAAATGAGCTCAATATAGAAACAGCTCGAGCTCTCACACTGGTCCTCTGGTTCTGCTCACAGTGGCTGAGCTCAAACACAGCGTCGTCCAGACTCGATGTGAGCAGTGGCGGTGTGGGTTCAGGCCTGTGAGGCAGCTTTCGGTTCTGTCCCTGTTAATGCGGCGCCTGCGGACGCGCCTGCGGCTCTGAGCTCCACCGGCCCGCGCGTCTCTCATCTTATCTGCCTGCCTGTCCAAATGAGCCTCCTCTCAGAATCTGTGGGCTTTATCTCACATGTGCCCGTCTGCATCTCGTCTTCACCCGACAGCCGAGCAGCCGCGGCTCTCTTCGATCCCAGACGCCAGTTCTGTGTCACTTCTGCTCGTCTTCAACTTCGACAAACAAAGTTGCCTGGGATTTGTGAGATACGCTCGTTTTTTGTCTCGGTTTGGGCAAGAAGTCGGAAGCACGGCTCAGCCAAGTAGCGCCACACAGAACGATCTAAACAGGGATTTGCTTAATTTGGCATCTATTGGATTTCCCCAGCAGAGACTTGCCGCGTTTATCATTGTGGAGGGGCTCATTTCTGCTGCCGGCTCCTCGACAGGCGGTGGACAGAGAGGATCTGCTCCACGAACCCCGCCATCCTTGGGGAAAAGCACTAAAACTAATTCTGTGCTCCGTTGGGAGAAACTGTGCAACATCCGACAAAACCTCACATACAATCCGAGATGACTGCGGCGCAGGAGCGAGCGGATTCACAGCAACCGACGGGGAGCGTTCTCAGAGCGTTCTCTCAAGGTTTAGAGCAAACGTCCTTCCAGTAACTTCAAAAGAACATTCGTTGCTAGTTGGACGTTCATCGTTCCATCTTCTTTTGGAATGTTCAGAACACGTTCAGAAAAGTGACGTTTACCATGAAGGAATGTTTCCTTAACGTTTGCCTGACTGAGAGAAAATCTTTGTAAAACGTTCTCCCGGTAACATTAACAGAACGTTCGTTCAATGTTATCTGGTCTTTAATAATGCTCTCAAAACTTTAATGACACAACCTTCATGGAAAGTTTTAGTTGGACATTCACGTTTTTTAACGTTCCCGTAATGTTTCCAGATGGAATGTAAGGATCACGTGACCGAGAAAAACGGTTGTAAAAACTGATGTTACACCGCGCGAAAACGATCCTTCTGTCATCGTTTACGTCATTTATATCTGTGCATAATGTGACTGTGTTATCCGGCTTTAATCTGCTTGATTTGATGGTTTTTCTTCATACGATGGAAGTCAATTCTTTGCTTCTCAACGTTCTACACAGTATCTTTTGTGTTTCACGGATACGACAGTGAGTAAATGATGACAGACTTTCATCCAATCAGTTCCCAAAGGATAAAATCAGTTCCCGCCCTGCATTGTTTGAGTCCAGTCTCGTGTTTCACTTCGACTTGACGGACCGTATCACAGCTGAACATGAAGCCGCAGAAACCCCGAATATCCTCAGTGTTTTTACAAAGATATCCTCGTTGTGAGGTCTGTCCTCTCGGCCCCTAAAAAGCTCAGCTGCTCTAATTTTCAGGAGCGTTCTTAACCTCACTTAACTTTGCCCACGCCACCAGAGATTCCCCCTCCAGTTCCTTGAAAACGGATGACATACATACAGGGTTTCATCCATCAAGAGCAGATGAAATATGAGGTGTTAAGGAGCGGACCATGTCCTGGGGCGATTCATAAATCCATATATCCTTCCTGCTCGGAGAACAGTGACAATGACCCAAAAACAGGCGCACGGAACAAGTGCCACAAGACAAGCGAGCGGGAGCGCCGATACGTGTTTCAGAGCGGATCCGGCTCACAGAAATACACGTGTGTGGACGCTCCCGTTGAGTCACGAAATGGGATCCGTTTGAAAGCGTTCCAAGCGTCACGGGATTGTTAGTTTTGAGTGTTCTCTGAATCAACTTGCAACATGTTAGATCAGTGTTTCTCAAACTTTTTCAGCCCAAGGGCCGCTTTATCTTGCAATCCCACTCCAACACGCCCCCCGAAACAGGAAGGATAAACTAAATTGAAGTTTAATTTGCAACTGTTTCAAGTCAAAAACTAATTCTTCAAACACAAATGCAATGATATGATCCATTTTTCGTTATTAAAACACACTGACGTCACCCCCCCGCGATCCTAGTTTAGCTCATCTTTTCCCGGACCACTAGGGGGCGAAGGCGGACCCCGCTTTAGGAATTACTGTGTTAGATGAACTAAAACACTTCAAGAAAAACAGAAATAACGTTTAAAGTTTTATTAAAGACCTGTTGACTTAAACGTTCTATTAACGTTAGTGGACGAACCTTGCCAGAACGTTCCCTGTTAGCTGAGACATACAGCGTATATATGGAGTTTAATGTTGGTGACGGCGACGGTTTCTCCACATCAACGCCTCTGGTGCTCCACACTTTCATTTTTATCTCCTGCCGTCTCATTCTTACTCTGCATGGGCTGGAAAAACTGTATAATGCCCAATTAAATATTTACACGCATTTGCCTTTCAGCTGTTATTGGGCTCATTTTAATATCGCATTCCCTTTGCCTTCTCCTCAAAAGCCCCTGGAGTCGCTGTAAGCACCCAATTCAAGGTTAAAAAGACGTCCCGGCGCCCTGAGCATTGCTCCAGAAGGAGCTTCAATAAGAAATACTAATGCTGCAGTTTTATTTCGGTTCAATATTAATTTTACAAATTACACACATATTTTGCATAATGTTTATTAATGATCTGGCTCCCTTCGGTGAGCACCTTTCCGGCGCGCGGCTCCGCAGCGAATGCTTGCATCAGCAGCATCTGTGCTCCAGCGTTCCTCCAGCCTGCAGACGCTCAGAAAGCAGCGCCGCAGTGAAGCACTCGGCCAAGAGAAGCAGACTTCTGTTCCATTACCAGTACAAACACTAGTCAGTGTTAACACCATCAAGCATGAAATGAAAACTCAGCCCATCTTCTACTTTCTAAACGCAGCAAAAGTCTTTGCATTGAGAGATTTCTCATTTTTTTAAATGAAACTCCGCCCCTGCAAGCTCACGCACAGCTCCGCCTGCACGTGTGAGAACCACGCCCACATCAGCTCCGCCTCCGTGTGTCACGCCCACATTAGCTCCGCCTGCACGTGTGAGAGCCACGCCCACATCAGCTCCGCCTCCGTGTGTCACGCCCACATCAGCTCCGTCTGCATGTGTGAGAGCCACGCCCACATCAGCCCCACCTCCATGTGTGTCACGCCCATATTAGCTCCGCCTCGACGTGTGAGAGCCACGCCCACATCAGCTCCGCCTCCATGTGTGAGAGCCACGCCCACATCAGCTCCACCTCCACGTGTGCGAGCCACGCCCACATCAGCTCCGCCTAGACATGTGAGAGCCACGCCCACATCAGCTCCGCCTCCACGTGTGAGAGCCACGCCCACATCTCAAGCGACACCCAGCCCCATTTATCTTTGAGTTGATGTACTTCGATACCGTCCTGTCGCTGCTTCGGTTTCATCACGACTTTAATTTACATTTTACATTTTTTGGCAGACACGTTTAATTCGTGCACATATTGCTTTATGCGGCTGTACTGAATGTATTCAAACAGAGTTGGATACAATCTGTGCAATACAACATTTTTCTGATGATGTAAACAAAGCAAAGCTGATTGTCATCGAGCATTACAGCACAATCACGTCACACACTGATGCCGTCTGTACTTCACAATGCACACTGAACACAACACGCTCATAATAACCACTGGTTACAGCTTAAAAATAGCTCGTGTTCGTCTAAAGTTGTAGTGGAACACTAATTACGGATGCGACGTGAGGGCTGTGAGCTGAACTCCAGTGTTTCACTGAGACCGTATTCACAACATGTGCCATTATTAAAATGGAAAAGGCTTCCATTTTGGCTGGAACAGTTCTGGCATTTCCTGCGTTCCCGTGACCGAGCGGGAGGCCGAGGCTCTGAAAGGGCAGGTTCAATGTCAGCGCTCGCTGATTGGATTATTAATGCAATTAAATCTGCTCTCGTACACCGGGCTCAAGTTATCTGGAGAGTAAAATCACTGTTGTTGTGCGTGTCAAAATCACACGAGCAAAGAGAGGAAGAGAAATACAACAGGTTTACCTTGAACTACACTGAAGTTTTTACTATTATATTAACTATAATATTTAGCAAACTCACGTTCAGATTCTTTTATCAGTATCCTGTTTCGCTCCACAAAACGGGATGACATTTCGTGTGTGAAGCAGGCGAACAGGATCAGCCATGAAGCGCTCAGAGGAAACATGCAATAAACGACATGTGAGAAATAATTAGAGTGTCATTAAAAAAACGATTCCTCGCGTGCAGCTCAAATATTTACGCCTCCTCGATATTAATAAATCTCCGGGATTAACGGCGGGCAACAATTAAAAACGTCACCCAATGTGGGAGACGAACACATGGCGGCCGGTTTCCGCCGAGAATGAACGGAGGAAACTTCTGCTTTCATCGGGTACGATGACGAAGAGGCCAACTTCCTGTCAGAAAATCTGTGGCCGCTTCTACCCTTCGAGAAACAATGGCCTGATCATAATTAGGTCAGGGGAGCGAGCCAGCTGAACAGGAAACGTTCTGGCGAGGTTCTCTCAACGTTATGGGACAAACATTCGTTAAAACTCATCAGGTCTTCAATAATGTTCTCAAAAGCTTAAACATCAATAATGGAACATTTGTATGAAACACTTGAAAAGTGCTTTTTTGTTTTCCGTTCCATTCGATTCAATTGAACCGTGTGTGTGATTCATGAACAAATGACTCTGAATCAGTTCTTCAGAGCATATAATGCCGTTTCACATCTTCATCTTTCTTTAGTGTTGCTGTTTGATCATGAAAAGTTCCAGTTCTTCTCTTTATCAGTGTTTCTGAACTCCCTCCATCTTGAGTTTTCTTCACAACGTTCCTCATTTAAATAATTCATGCGCAGAATAAAGGGGCGGGGCCTGCTTGAGTCAGTCAGTAGTGTTGAAACTGCCGGTTATGGTAAGGGGCGGGGCATTCCCAAACACCAATCACAACACACCGCTCCAGCCGACCAGTTTCAGAAGGAGGGGCTCCATAGAGACAAGAAGTAAACAGAGCGTTCCTGACAGACTGGGAAGAGAGGAGCTGCACAACGAGGAAAATAATCAACATTCAATCTAGTAGAGCGCAAAACAACGCATAACGTGAGCTCTTTCATAAATCAGCCAAAATCATGAATCAATGTCAAAGAGAGAGATTTATCAATCGCGTGACGATGAAGTGGGTCGTAAAATCTGTGGCTGCTTCAAGAAACAACGGCCTGATCATAATTAGGTCAGGAAAACATGGAAAAGTGCTGCAGTGAAGTTAAATTAGGCCCGGCGAGTTGTTAATGAGTCAAACGAGGGCCATTAAAACTCTGCAGACGCAGGTTGACAGTAATGGAGATATTTGCCCGTGGTCAAACACGCGCGGAGGTGCGTTCGCCCGACGGCTGGGAGGTTCAAAAAAAAGCCTTTGAAATTGGGACGCGTCGGCCCATTGTGGATTAATTAGCGTTTTTGAGCTGACAGTCACCGACAAAGAGGCTTTACCGAACTGAACAGCAGCCGTCATATTATCAGAGCGTAGTCACCCGGGTGCTTGTGTATTCATGGCCGTTTATGAAGCGTGATGATGATACGGAGCCGCTGGCGGACCACCTGTCCACCTCACGCGCCGCGGCGGGTCTGCTGCTGGAGGACGCTGATTCATTAGCTTTATGCTCGTTTGTAGCCCACCTGAGGACGGGCGAGCTTTCATTAGTACAGCGCTGTTTACTCAGCACCTTACACACACACACACACACACTCTCACATTCACACGTTGTTTTCATGGTTTACGGGGTCAATCCATAGACGTAATGGTTTTTATACTGTACAAACTGTACATTCTGCCCCCCCCACCCCTAAACCTACCCATCACACAAAATGTTCTGCTATTTTACATGTTCAAAAAAGATCATTCTGTTTGATTTATAAGCTTGTTTCCTCATGGGGACCAACAAAATGTCCCGCAAGATCAACATTTACTAGTATTACTGTACCTGTGGGGACATTTGGTCCCCGTAACGTAGGGAATACCCACACACACACACCGTCTCTGCAGGTGAGCGTCGACACCAGCGCAGCAAATATCACTCATATATTTATTCATCTGTGTGAATAAAAATGTTGGAAATGCAACAAAACAAAGTTTGTAACCGATTAAAATTGCATCAATATCTATGAAGTCTCTGATTTCTGCAGTTCTCAGAAACAGAAGTCATCACACACCGACAAAAATGATATTTTCCTGTCATTTAAACAAAGCGTAGTGTTAAAGGTATACATTTACTTTACAAAAAAAATGAAAATATCAAAAACTTGCCTAGATATACAAGTGGAAACGCATCATCACAGTTCGGACACACAGAGTGTGTGTGTGTGTGTGTGTGAGAGTGTGTGTGAGAGTGTGTGTGTGTGCGTGAGTGTGTGTGAGAGTGTGTGTGAGAGTGTGTGTGAGTGTGTGTGTGTGTGTGCGTGAGTGTGTGTGTGTGTGAGTGTGTGTGTGTGCGTGTGTGTGTGTGTGTGAGTGTGTGTGTGTGAGTGTGTGCGAGAGTGTGTGTGAGTGTTTGTGTGTGAGAGTGTGTGCGTGTGAGTGTGTGTGTGAGGGTGTGCGAGAGTGTGTGTGTGTGTGTGTGTGAGTGAGTGTGTGTGAGAGTGTGTGTGAGTGTGTGTGTGTGTGTGTGAGTGTGTGCGAGAGTGTGTGTGAGTGTGTGTGTGTGAGAGTGTGTGCGTGTGTGTGTGTGTGTGTGTGTGTGTGAGTGAGTGTGTGTGAGAGTGTGTGTGAGTGTGTGTGTGTGTGTGTGTGAGTGTGTGCGAGAGTGTGTGTGAGTGTGTGTGTGTGAGAGTGTGTGCGTGTGTGTGTGTGAGAGTGTGTGCGTGTGTGTGCGTGTGTGTGTGTGTGTGTGAGTGTGTGTGTGTGTGTGTCATCAGGAGTGTTTGCAGAGCTCAGCCACAACAAACACTCAGAGGCCGCTCTGGAATTCCACACAGGAGTGCAGAAATGCGTCTGGCAGACGCTGGTAAACTGTGGAGACGGCCGCGTGTCGCACCGTGAACGACACCGTCACACACTCTCTCCGACATTCGTGTCCGCTCCGTTCTTATCGTGGCCTCCTTCAATTAAATGCAGATCTAGTTTAAACTCCCAGGAGTCGAGGAAAGATCCGCGAACACGATTTGGACTAATTAAAGGAATTAAAAGGAAGACTGTGAAAAGTGATAACCTGCACAGAGCTGTAAGTCTGAATTCATTTTGTTGGAGTAAATCAATGCATTTAGGCTGCTAAATCATATTTTGCACCAGTGAATTTTGACGTTTTCATTTGAGAGCTGGAGAACAACACAGCGGAGCGGAACAACAGAATCAAACCGCAGCAGATCTGAATCCACGGAAGCGCAGGAAATCCTCTGCGTCACCAGCCAAAATCACCTCCACGGAGCTCGTCCTGCGCCGAGGGCGGCGGTCAACGAATCCCACGACCGACAGCACCTTCCTCCTCACATTTCATGCAAAAATAAACGCTGAAAAGCTCATTTGATCATGTTCATAATGACTGCATTCATGACAAATCATCTACACACATGCCTTTCCCATCAATAAAATTCCCTGATATTTCCAGCAGAACTGCTCATTATGTGTCACACAAGCATCTCTTTTATTGGATTTTTGTGGGATTTGTATGATAGTGGGAATCTGGAGTTAATCCCACATGATATGTGATCACCGCTGCCCCCATCAGGACAGCTCGAGAACTGACACTACAGCAACATCTGCAAAAATCATTCATCTTACTGAGATTAAAGCCACTTCAGCCTAAACAACAACTTACATCTGCTGTGGTAAAGAGTGAAAATCACTCCTGCGTGTGTTCAACTTCACATTTAAAACAAAGGAAAGTGTGTGAATAGGAGTCCAGCAGATCCTCCGCTCTCTGACCGCTTCTGCGCACAATGTTTGCGTTAAAATACGATTATAGAAGATAAAAAACGAATAATAAATAAGCGGCACAAAGGCAGGTCTGTGTGTTATCTGTTGAGCCCCGATGACAGACAGCTGTTGGGCAGAACTAACGGCTCTCTCATATATTCTCCTCAGTGTTTAGAAACGATTTCCATATTCATATTTAAATGTCGCCACTGTACATCTCCAGAACCATCAGAACCACCAGAGCTCAGACGCGCCGCGCACACACGCGTTATTCACACCTCTCCGTCGGCGGATCGTCGCGCGGTTTCGCGCGACATCTCCAGAGGAAACGCGCTCGAGACGCTGGAAAATCCTGATCCGTGCGTTGGGAAAGTTTCGCGACTCGATCCGACATCAAACGCGCGCCGCCGCGGCGCGACACGGACGCGATGAAGGAACTTTATGAAGTTCGTGTGATCCGTTACACCCGCCGGACCGAGCGAATCTCCTCACGCGCGAACTTTCTGGATGTGTTTGGAAAATAAGCGACGGTCTTACCTTGGAATTCTTGAACTGTTCCGGCGGAGATCAGAAGAACATCGGCGAAAAAGAGAAAACCCGTTAAAAGTCTCCGATCCATAGCGGGAGCCTCGCAAACGCCCCGCGCTCCTCTCGTGCTCGCGCCAAACCCAAATTACTCCCGTTCGTCTGAGCAGTGACGCGCGCGGAGCCGTTACACCCCCGTCAGCGTCTTTGCACTAGTTTAACTGTGTCCGTCCGTCGATACCGACTTTAGGACCGCCGCCGGAGGAGCGTGACGTCACCGAAACGCAAGCGCGCGCGCGCGCGCTCTCTCTCCAGCAGAGGGGCGTTCGCGTCCGGTGGAGTTGATCCGCGCACGAAGGTGGTGTTATAACGGGTTCGCAGCAGCTGCGCTGCGGCTGAGCCGAACCGAGCCGAACCGAACCGCGCTTTAGATCACCGGGAGCAGCGCGCGCGGCCAATCAGGGGCGGATATTCCCAAAAGTCCCTCGGAACGCGCGCGGAGCCGCTGCTCGCGATGTGAGGCGCGGCGAAACTTTCAGTTGGAGCGTCACAACTGAACCACAGACAATAATGTGCACAGAACACTAAAAAATATATTCATTATATTAATTTATCATGGTTTTTATACAAAAAAAAACTGTTTTTATTTATTGAAATGATTGGTTCCTTTCTGTTTTGTTTATTATTTTTTCTGTTCATTTTTAGTTTGAGTGTTTTTAAATCAACATGATAATAATGAAGTCTTTATTGATTCTTTGGTGATCCAAAAACGCATTTAAATCCATTTGAATGTGACTGTGCATCTCACAGACGGGGCATGTTGTCACAGCATGAAGCTGCTGCTTTCTGACACTGAATGTGTTTTTGTGTGTTTTAAAGTATGTAAACATGTCAGTGTGTAACAGCTCCGACTGTTTTCATTCTGTTTGATGGACATTTAGGGTTTATGATAACGACTTACTAAAAACAGATTTTTCGTGCATTGTCAAAACAATCCGTTCGCGCGGATCCACGAAAACGACTGCATGTCGCTGAATTCTGCCGCCAGTAGATGGCGACGTCACTGAACGCGTGACACACATGTCGTCATGGCGACGTCTCTTTGTAAAGAAACGCTTCAGACTGAACACGTGACGCACGACGTCACGGTTTTAGTGGATTCCACAGAGACGATAACGGGATCGCTTTCAAAAACGTCGCGTAAATGAACGTTGTTTAAATGAATTGTTTAAATAAAGACTATTTTCGTTTGATATTCCCAGTCTTCTTCGTGTGTTTTGGCTGCTTCACCACCAGGGTCGAGGAGTAACGAAACACAAGTGACTTAGTTTCGTATTTAAAACACAAGATTTGAGTGACTGTGTTTGATTTGAAATGGGTGGTGATCAGATTACAGTTCCATCTGAAAAGTGTTTTTAGATTACCAAAGTGATTACTTTGAGTTTTAATGTCATTTAAACAGCGATTGGTGATTCTCTGACTCTGACCGTCTGAAAAAGACCAGTTCAGTTTCATGTTTTCACTGTTTTCATGTTTATAATTCACTCGACACTGCGACTTTTTCTCACTATTTGTTTTTTTCCTCACAATTGTGAGTTTGTGTTTCACAATTCTGACTTCTTTTTCTCAGGATTGCGAGATTTAAACTCACAATTGCAAGTTATAAAGTCAGAATTGGGAGATATAAACTTGCAATACTGACTTTTTTTCTTGAAATTGTGAATTTAGTGTCAGTTTATATCTCATAATTCTGGCTTTATAACTCACAGTTGCAACTTTATATCACTCAATTCTGAGGGAAAAAGTCAGAATTGTGAGATAAAACCTTTTTTGTGTTTGTTTCACACTTATTAGTATTCCAAAGTATTCTAAAGTATTTAGATGAAGTGACTAAACTTGAGTAATGTAACGAAACACGTTACAAATGACTTTTTAAAGCTTGTATTTTGTAATCTGTAGTGAAATATGTTTTAACAGTGACACACCCAGCCCTGTTCACCACAACAGACAGAAATGATCGTTTAATAATGGTATAAAGCAAACGCGAAAATAATATTCTTTCATTTGTCAACTCAACTCAATATTTTGGAGTTTCTGTTGATTAAACCAACCAATTTCAATGAAGTTAAAAATTTGAGGTAAGGGTGTGACAACTTGCCCCGTCCAATATCCCGTCCCTCACTCTTGTCTGAATGTTAATCTGTGTCCGTGTGGATTTATTCCCCACAGGTGATCCTAGTTAACATTTGACTCAAACCCGTGGGACGGTCTCTTGTTCGTAGTCCCGGGCTGTCGTGTTTGTTGTGCGATGAATCCGTACGCATTAGAGAGGAAAGAATTCCCACACATCAGTTTCAAAACGTTCATCCTGGAGTTGGAGGTGAGTCCCGAGGCGCTGATAAACTCCGGTGTTGACGTGTTAAACTGTCCACACTCTTGCCTGTTCACGAACCTCTTCTGACCAGCTCATAACCTGCTGAGTCGCAGGCTCACCATCTGCTGACCGCAACAGTCTCATTTGTGAAGCTGAAGCACTTTTTGAAAATCTCTGGATAAGCACGTGTGCTGAAGCCGCGAACGTACGTGTGGCGATGAGCGGCGGAGTTCAGAGACGACGTTCATTTCATCATCCGCTCCTGTCGACCACGAGCTCCTCCGGCAGCGGACGACGACTCTTAAAGACACAGACACACGTTTACGTGGAGAAACGCATGGCATCGAAAATATCTTCTGCAGACCTCCTGTCGTTTTGGAACTCTTTTTAGCAAGTGTGTTTTTCGTAGAATTATACAAACGCCCACTTTCAAAGTTCCGATACACTGTAAATGAACACATTTTGACAGCGAGAGGCTTCACAGGGTTAAAGTCAGACTGATTGAATGTTGTGATGTGTGCGCTGGCAGAAGCTCTGATGTTTTGGAGCAGGACTGCATGAGTCTCGTTTGGAGAGCGACGCCGCACAAACGCCTCTATATTTAGAGCTTTGAAGGAGAAGCGGCGCGGCGGAACACGCCGTCACCGGCGGCCGTAAACATGTAGAGCTTCAATGATCAGGACAAACACATCTGCCTCATACGCGGGCCACAGACCTTGAGACGAACCAAACAAACAGGAGCTCGAGAGCTGCCAGCTGTATGCGGTTCACGCAGCGGGTCTCCGGGCACAATTTGGGAAAGTTTTTCTGTTAAACAAGGTTATTAAATTTAGAGCCGACAGAGTGGCTGTGTGGATCGCGACACAGTAATTGAATTTCGTCTCTGTATTTTAGACGTCAGAGGCCTCAGAAACTCGACCTCAGCCCGTTCCTCCAAAAACATCCGATGCCTTTGTTTGCGTTCACGAGGAAGAACATGTTCTCATCAAACACGTCCGCAAAACAAATGTTTGAAAAGGCAGGAGATATATCACTTATAGATAAAGTCTCACAGCATTTCCTTAACAAGGTCATGGCACAAAGTCACCAAACAAACTTAAACAAACTCGACAAAATCAGCCGGAGTGAACTGGTTGTCTCTGGCTTGACGTTCTCCCTCGACAGGAGAAACTGTGACTTCCTGGAAAATGATTGGTCACAACATACCTTCATCATCATGACTTGTCACAGCATGACCATATACTGTATATATATTATAACACAGTTATAAAAACGGGAAGAAGGAGGCGGGATCCGGCGAACGTTAAACCAAAACTTTAATAAACTCAAAAACATACAACAGAACGAAAGTAACAAAATAAAACACGACAGGCCTGGTCCTCTCTCGTCCTTCACTGTCCTCTTTTATGCTTCCGGAGCTCCTCCGTGAGAGACACGAGACCGGTGTAGCGCGCAGGTGACGCTCATCATCACTCGCGCCGCTCCCTCACGGCTCTCGCCCGCCCTGATCGTCACATACATATATATATATATATATATATATATTTCATTGTTCATTACATAAACACACGTTTTTGAAGGTTTTATATAGAACCTTTAAGAGTTCCATCGTTTTATGGATTGTTTTAATTCATTTTTAATTGTAAGTTAAAGTATTAGACAATCACTTCAGACGTTCCTCCTTATCTAGAACCTTTTGTGCATGAATGCTTCTTTAAAATTGCGTTAAGAACCCTAGGGTTAATACCCCACACTGTCAGAAGAAAAGGTTCTAGACTCCATTTTAGGGTAAAATGATCCCATAATGGGAGCCATTAAAAGGTTCTAAATATGAAGTGCCTGACAGAACCCTTAAAGAACCTTGTCTTCAAAGAGTTTGTTTTAAATACACTGTGGTTATTATATGTGTAATGAACAAAGAAGAAAAACTGGACAAACGCTCGCATGCTTCATACTTTTCCTAGGATGTTTTCGAGCCGTGTGTCAGTTTGCCAGGTGTGTGTGTGATTTGGAACAGGCTCTTTGAAATGTATTTTATGGAAACACAGCAGGAAACCTGCCGTTCGTTATTGTACGTAGAGGAGCAGAAGTTGCTCAAGGATTAAATCTCTCACAAACATTCATGAAACCAACGGCCATATCAAGCCAGACTGAAAGTACAGAGACAAGGACAGACATTCACTGCCGTGATTTCCTTTATGCTATTCAAAAAGCATTTTTCCTTTCAAAGTTACATATTTCCATTTCTAAACGCACGCCGCCGATCCATGCAGCGCAGAAACAGAGATGTTTTGATCGAGTACACAGATATTCAATTAAGATCTCCTTTTTCCTCACATCAGAGGAAGTTCAACGTGTTTCTGTTTTAGCAACCCGAGATTTTACATTGATTTCTACCATGTCAGTCACGAGTACAAAGGACGATCAGAGAAAGGGCTCATGGGAAATCAATGTCTGCCATTTATAAAGCTCTCCTCGTGTTATACATGCTCAGAAGAACTGGCTCATGGTCACAGTTTTCTTCATCTGGAATGTTTCTGGTTGAACTGGCAAATGCCATGTGAGTAAAACACGTTAAAACATAATGTTTCGACATTCTACAATGTAAGATGTCACAGTGTGTCATTCATGCTTTATTAATCGATTGGTGCCAATTCACATCGAATTCACACTCATGAACTGAAGCGGAGCCAGTTCTTTATTTCTGAATGTCACACAACACTCTCTGACTGAATTATTGAGTGTGTTTCAGATGTGATGCAGGCCTGTTTCAGTTTCCCGCAGGAACACCAGATGACCACTAGAGGGCAGAATCCTCTCTGGAGGCCAGCAGCTTCAGCTCATGTCTGGATCTCTGAGCTCCTCTGAATCCTGGAGCACTTACAGAGTTCGTCCATCCAAAACTGAGATTTCAGTCATGAGTTCCTCTCCCTCATGTGCTTCTACACCTTCATCATCTTCAGAGACACATGAAGATATTTTTGATGAAATCCGATGGTTCAGTGAGTCTCTGTTGACAGCAAGATCATGAGCACATATTTAAAACAGGTCATGTGACTACAGCGATTCAACCTTAATGTTATAAAGTGACGAGAATACCCAAAAGAATCAATTATCTAGTGATTTGAGCGCCAAAGTCACGTGATTTCAGTAAACGAAGCTTCGTCGCATCGCAAGTGATTCGAAATTTCAACAGTTCACGTGTTTTTTGATTCGCGATCCGAACCAATGATTTGAAACAAAAGATTCGTAAAGCTTCGTGTTGAGCAGAGTTTTGAAATCGCCCATGACTGGATTTTGTTGAAAAGGCATTATTTTGTTTTTCGGAGCACAAAAAGACATCATGGGAACAATTTTTTTGCAAGTATTCTCTGAAAAACTAATAACATCTAAAGACCATGAGACAAACTGCTTCTGAGAACATCAATAAACACCAGATCATTTTGAACAAACATTCTATTAACGTTTGATCACAACTTTGAGGGAACCTTTCACTGCCGGCTTCAGAGTTCCTCCTGGCGCTGCGAATGCCAGCAGGAAAATGGACCTGAAGGACATTACGTTCCCGGGGATTTTGACACCTTTATTTTTAAGAGTAGTATGGAAGCCCATTCCCGCCACTGTTGAGAAAAAAAAAATATTCCGTAAGTCATAATAATGAGAAACTTTCTGATAAAAATGACTTAGTATCTCATAATAATGACTTAACATCTCATAATAATGACCAATGACTAATTATGAGATGTTAAGTCATTATTATGAGATGTTAAGTCATTATTATGAAATGCTAAGTCATTATTATGAGATGTTAAGTCATTATTATGAGATGTTAAGTCATTATTATGAGATACTAAGTCATTATTATGAGATGTTAAGTCATTATTATGAGATACTAAGTCATTATTATGAGATACTAAGTCATTATTATGAGATACTAAGTCATTATTATGAGATACTAAGTCATTATTATGAGATACTAAGTCATTATTATGAGATGTTAAGTCATTATTATGAGATACTAAGTCATTATTATGAGATGTTAAGTCATTATTATGAGATACTAAGTCATTATTATGAGATGTTAAGTCATTATTATGAGATGTTAAGTCATTATTATGAGATACTAAGTCATTATTATGAGATGTTAAGTCATTATTATGAGATGTTAAGTCATTATTATGAGATATTAAGTCATTATTATGAGATACTAAGTCATTATTATGAGATATTAAGTCATTATTATGAGATGTTAAGTCATTATTATGAGATGTTAAGTCATTATTATGAGATACTAAGTCATTATTATGAGATGTTAAGTCATTATTATGAGATGTTAAGTCATTATTATGAGATACTAAGTCATTATTATGAGATGTTAAGTCATTATTATGAGATGTTAAGTCATTATTATGAGATATTAAGTCATTATTATGAGATACTAAGTCATTATTATGAGATATTAAGTCATTATTATGAGATGTTAAGTCATTATTATGAGATGTTAAGTCATTATTATGAGATGTTAAGTCATTATTATGAGATACTAAGTCATTATTATGAGA
>CM074301.1:17002500-17007500 GCA_037194245.1 Opsariichthys bidens | reverse complement strand
TTGCTAGTTTCAGAACGCTTGCGTAACTGAACATTTGTGTAACCAAGAAAAGTGTTTTTTAAACAGACGTCATGAATGTTTTCATTACTTAATGGAAAAACGTTCTTAGAACACGTGTGAGTTTGTGTTTGTTTCTTTATTTTTATGTGCTGGTTAATATCCAGGGTCGAGGAGTAACGAAACACAAGTGACTTAGTGACGCATTTAAAACACAAGATTTGAGTGACTGTGTTTGATTTGAAATGGGTGGTGATCAGATTACAGTTCCATCTGAAAAGTGTTTTAGATTACCAAAGTGATTACTTTGAGTTTTAATGTCATTTAAACAGCGATTGGTGATTCTCTGACTCTGACCGTCTGAAAAAGACCAGTTCAGTTTCATGTTTTCCACTGTTTTCATGTTTATAATTCACTCGTCACTGTGACTTTTTCTCACTATTTGTTTTTTTCCATCACAATTCTGACTTCTTTTTCTCAGAATTGCAAGTAATAAAGTCAGAATTGGGAGATAAAAACTTGCAAAACTGACTTTTTTTCTTGCAATTGTGAATTTAGTGTCAGTTCATATCTCATAATTCTGACTTTTCTCAATATTGTGAGTTTATATCTCATAATTCTGACTTTTCTCAATATTGTGAGTTTATATCTCATAATTCTGACTTTTCTCAATATTGTCAGTTTATATCTCATAATTCTGACTTTTCTCAATATTGTCAGTTTATATCTCATAATTCTGACTTTATAACTCACAATTGCAACTTTATATCACTCAATTCTGAGGGAAAAAGTCAGAATTGTGAGCTAAAAACTCTCAATGACCTTTTTTGTGTTTGTTTCACACTTATTAGTATTCCAAAGTATTCTAAAGTATTTAGATGAAGTGACTAAACTTGAGTAATGTAACGAAACACGTTACAAATGACTTTTTCAAGCATGTATTTTGTAATCTGTAGTGAAATACATTTTAAAAGTGACCCACCCAGCCCTGTTAATATCACACAGTATTTTTTAATAATGAGCATTAATTATTCGCACGAGTTTGTACATCAGTGTGATTCTGGTCTCTCGTCTGCAGCTCAACTGACCCGCAGCGCTCAATACTTCAGCCTGACCTTCTCTCAGTAATGGACGAGTGTTTGTTCTCTGCTGTTTGCCTACAGCTGCACTTCCTTCAGTCCACGAGCTTCGAGCTTCTGCGCTGAGAAACAGAGATGGGCGAGTCAAAGGTTGGGGAATCGAGTGTTTGTTTGGCTTTGGTTTAACGTGCCGTCTCGTCTCAACACTCGACACACACGCGCTCTTAGAACTGAAAATGTTTCAGATCCATCGACGGCACCTGTGGAACCCTGGACGCTCTCCCGCCAAAACGTTCTTCCTCAATGTTCTCCGAACGTCCAAATGTTTTAAAAACATTTTTTCTTGGTTAACGTTTACTGAACATTCCATTTCATCATTCTTCAAACATTATGGGAACGATTTAACGTTTTAAAGTCCCTCTGCGGTGAAATCAAGTTATTGTTTATGTCCATGTGGCGTTTTTAATATGCTTTAAGACAAACCCTGAGTATTTCCTCCATAAAACTGTTTCTGACGTCACAAACTACCTTGTGACCAATCAGAGTGGAGCTGGTGTGAGCGGAGGCGGGGCTCATTTGCATATGTATAGAAGCGTGCATACTAAATGAGGCAAGGGTGTCGAGTTACATGCAAAATAGATTCTTTCAACTTTAAATATGTAAATTAAGAGATCACATGAGCTTCAAGGGTTAAAATCACCGACCGCAGGGAGACTTCTGAGATTATAACTGGATTCATTAAAATAAACACGCAACACGATGAGGCCATGTGACTACACAACGTTTTTATAAAGAGCATTCTGTGTACATCGTACAGTATTTAGTAAGTATTCATATTCTGTACAGACGAATAAGTTCTTATATCAAACTGAATAAGTTGGCAAAACTCAAAAAATGGAGGTAAACCATTCAAGTTAAGAAAGTTTAAGTCAGCAGAACTGGCAGATTTCAGTTTTGTACTCATACATTTTGATTTAATTGCTTTTAACCTGAAATGAGCAACGACTACAGAAATATAGATCATTAATGAAACAGCAGTTCTCACGCTGAAGCCATTAATCCTGCACGAAAAACATCATGTAACACTTCATTTTAGCATTTATTCCCCCTTCCCAGTGCAGTTTCAGGTGAATTTAAGTTGGACTAAATGAAACGAAGCAAGTTCACGAAAGTCAAAACAACGAAGCAATTCTGATGACTTGAAATGTGTCCGTTTCGTGCACTCAAAAGAAACAGAAAGTTCTAAGTACTCATAAGAGTGAATTTCATTGAACGAATCTGTTCAATTTGAGTTTGTCCCACTCAAACCGATTGATTGTTTTGATTGTAAGGTTGACGGATACTACACTTATTGCATTGTAAACGTTCCTGCTTCTCAGATAAAAGACTTTAATATGCATCCATCATCACTGAAGCTCCTGCAGGCACTCTGAGAATCATGATCGTGCTGAAGCCGCATCTCTCAGAGACGGTAAACCAGGTTATTTCACGTGGCCTTCAGATAGCTGTAGAGCGCCTGCAGACCTCCGTCCAGAACCTCTTTGATGGGTTTCAGCAGGGGATTGTGCATGATGTGGAGTCCTTTGTCCAGCGGGTGGCAGGCTAACTTCTCCAGCCGCCGCAGCTGGTGCATCTCCGCCGGAACGTTCTGGATGTCGTTGAAATCCACATTCAGCAGCTCCAGTTTGGTCAGGTGGCAGAGCATCTTGGGAAGCGAGTGGATGCAGTTGCCCTCGACGATGAGGATCTTCAGGTCGGCCAGCGCCTGGATCTGATCGGCGATGTTTTCGAGTCTGTTGCAGGCCAGCTGCAGGAACACCAGGCTCTTCATGGTGTAAACGCAGCCGGGGATGTGAGCGATGTGATTGTGGCTCAGGTTGAGCTTCTTGAGTCCGGCGAGGGCCGAGAGCGTCGGCGGGAGGCTGGTCAGCTGGTTGTTGGCGAGACTCAGCACCTCCAGTTTGGCGCAGCAGCCCAGCTCCTCGGGGACCTCGCTCAGCCGATTGCGATACGCGAAAAGCACCTTCAGGTTTCTGAGCCGGCCGATTTCAGGAGGCAAACTGGTCAGCTGGTTTCCCCACAGATTCAGCACCACCAGGTTTTGCAGCGAACCCAGAGAGGACGGGACGCGGCGCAGCGCGTTGAGCGACAGGTTGAGCTTCTGCAGCTCCGTCAGCTCCCACAACTCCTCCGGAGGATCCCGCAGGCCGCGGCGAGCGAGGCTGAGCACGCTGTAGCCGAAGTGCGTGGTCACGAGCTTGCGTATGCGCTCGGCCGTCGGGAGGTTTTCGTCGGGACACGCGCTCTTTCCCGCGTCGTCCGCCGTGCTCTTTGATTTCTTTCCACCCATTTCTGGACTCCGTCTCAGCTAGACGCTCCTTCTCCTCTGCTCGAAGCCAAGACATCCAGAGGACATCACAAACACGTTCCACATGCTGAGAGCCGGCTTGGATTGGAAACAGATCAGGGTGTCAAACAACATCCCCTTGGCAACTCCTACTGGGTTTCACGACCCTCTGGCCCAGTTGTTCCTGTCACTTGAGCGCGGGCGGTCGGCGATAACGACCCTTGATTGTGGCCAGAGACGAGGACGGAAATTTCTGGGGTGAAATATGATGGCGTTAACCTCTCATGCCACTCGTGACCCAAAAGTCATGCATGCAGTCCAAGTTATGAAATGGACAACTGTTTATGATAAAGTTAGCCTTCTTTCAGGGTTAACTAAAACCATTACTGAAACACTTACACTTCACACGCATTCAGCAGTGCGTTTTCATCTTACTTTTTTTGTTTTACAACTTCGAATATCAAAGATCCTAAAATAGCACTGGCCATTAACGATAACACATCTTTATCAGGTGCTTCGACATGAACGACTGACCTATTTATAAATCAAATCCCCCGACAGACGTTGACCCGGTCGCTCCAACGTTTCTATCATGAGCTTGGCTTCACGTACGTAAACAAACTCTCAAATAGCTCATCGGAAGCTGCGGTGAAACGGCCACGCATGTCACTTCACGCTCAAGTTCAGTTGAAGCCTGTAACTTTACTCAGCATATTAAATAGCCGCAGATTAAAGGGTTATAAATGGTGTCGTGGTTCAATATTAAGTGGGACATCTGTTGGCAGTTCTTGGCATCTTGCGGCCCGCTGCCAAATAATTGGAAACCTGCTACGCTCCACCATGAATAGAAATGCACAGAAATGGAGTTCTGTAATGAATCACGTTCAGTAGTTTAAAGTGTGTAATCTGTGAAGGACTCATATCGCGAGAATGATCCGTCATTAACGTGTGTTTGTCTTTCACCACCTCCTCAGACTGGCTTTCAGAACTGGGTGTAAAATCCATTTAGCAAACTATATAATGACTTTGGAGAATTAAAGCGTGCTGAAGTCGATGAGTTGAGAGCAATTTCAGCTGTACAGTGACACACAGACATTATTAAAACTGCTGGGTTAAAAACAACCCAAGTTGGGTCGAAGATGGACAAACGCAGCGATTGAGTTTAACTCAATATTTAACTCAAACATTGTTTAAAAATGACTGTATTGCTTGATTACAATGAACCCAAAATATGTTGGAAATGAACATATTTATTAAATTGCTTATAAACAAATGTTCACCTTTTGATTATTATTGTTGCCTCTGGTAATTATGTGTCTGATTTTTAATTTCCAACATATTTTGGGTTCATTTTAATCCAGTAAATAATATTTGAGTAAAAAAAAACGGACCATCAAATATTTAACCCAACTGCTGGGTTCGTCCATTTCCAACTCGGGTTGTTTTTAACCCAGCGTTTTCTTAGTGTACCACAGAAAACGTGAAGCCAAATGCTAAAAAAGTCATTTTTAAAAAGTTTTCGCTGACGTGAAAGTTGTGAAAATGTTCTCTGAAAGTTCAAAACTTCAAGTTCTTAA
>CM074301.1:16987500-16997500 GCA_037194245.1 Opsariichthys bidens | reverse complement strand
TCGAGCAGCCGGTGCCATTAGAGTTCTGTGATTTTAACTGGAGCCAGATAGAGGCAGACTCGATGATGATAAACCGGGCCAAAACAGTTCAACGTTCATCTAATAACACGGTCAGGAGCCAGTGCTGAACTCTGTTCTGAGAGGAAATGAGCTTCAGATCCTGCTGTAATGATGCTTGCAAACAAAAAGCATTGTATTTTTATAGCGGTGCGTTCTCTGGCAGACAGTACTGGACACGGCACAAATGCCAGCGTAGGATGTTTATCATTCATTAGAGACTCTTTTCTTCAAAATGTAAACTACTGGCCATGAAAACACTTCCTGTGAATGTGCATCGTGTGTCTGTTAGTGCAGCAGTCATAATATTTCTCTCAGGGTTGCTAAGCACTGAAACACACAACAAGAGCAGAGCCGTTTATCAGCCGCCACTGACCCCTGCTGGACAAACCGGAACATAATCAATATAACGGAGATGAATGTGTGCGGCCTGACTGTAAATAGCTAGAAAGATTAATCAAAAGGAAATAAAAATAACTACTTATTTTACTGGAGCTCACGTGACAGAACATTCTACACACCTCGAATGATGTCCAGCTTCAAGAGTTCATGTGAGGTCAGATCTCAACACATCTGCAGCATTTCCAGAAGATGGCGGCAAAACCTACAAAAAGAGTTATCGTGAGGTTTGTCCACGTTCGAGACTGTGTCATACTCATATTGGACTTTAGTCAAAGCACAAGATTAACAAATAAAAATATACATTAACATTTAGCTGCTGCTTTCATCTAAAGTGACTCACACTGCAGTTGAAGGTTATCAGTTCATGCATGCACTGGGAATCGAACCCATGACCTTGTTGCTGTTTTTAAGGAAAGATATATAAATTATTTGGATTTTCATTAAGGAAATATGTGCTAAAGTATCCAAAGAATATTGGTATGAGATAGTTCAACATGAAGGACAGAAACCAATAATAATAGTGATAGTTTGTATAAAGCATCGAATCGTCATGCTTGAGCAAAAGTGCTTTCTTTATGAAAATTTACTCAAGTAGTTCACGAAAAATGTAAATAAGTATAAGTATTAAATAAACTGATATTAAAAGGGGTGGGCTGTTTTGACTTGGGCCTGTATGTCACAATCTAGAACACCCTAGCAACAGCATAGCAACATGCCAAATCAGCATTTGTTGAGCAACACCCTAGCAAACAAAACAGCAACGCGCTAAAAACGTCAGGGAACACCTTAGCAACTACATAGCAACGCCCTGGCAACCCCTGACATTGTCTTCAGAAAAAATTAAAACGTTGTTTCATTAAGATCATGATAATAATGTTCCTCATGATGCATATATAGCTTTGACTAAATGGTAATCATATTATTTGACTTATGAAGAATCACAAATTTTACAAACGACTCGGGTTAACGCGCAATAACTTCAGCGTTCATAATTCCTAAACCAAAACCCATGACATTATTAAAATCCTTAACTTGTATAAAAACAATAAACACAGAATTAACAAGAACAGCTTCGTCTATTTGCATATCGAGATTCATTGCACCTTGATGATCCGATTCGACTCAATTCACTCGCGAATCGGATCGGTTTTTCTTATTTTTCGCGGGTTGCAGTCGCAAATGTAGAACGAAACGAGTTGTGTGGAAATGAACGTGTTTATTTATGAATGAAAGTGTACATTTATTCTAGAGTAACATATAAAAATGATATGAAAAGGTAACGTAAGCATTTTCTGATATTAGAATTAGTAATAATACCTATTTTATATCATTTAAATCGCGTTAGTGATTAGTGTTTTAGTGCGTTACTATGGAGTTGCTAGCGTGGCCTGGACAGTTTTCGCGCCGCCGGCTTTGTTCTTGGCGGTTCGAGTTGTTTACTGTGCTGTTATTTCGTCCAGCAGATAAAAATAAGCATAAGTGTCAAACAATTGTCCTCAGCAAGATGATGCGAGGACTCGATGCGGTATAGAGCGCAAATTAAATTAAATTAAATGAACCAAAATCACGTGATCACATGGTACATTCCAGCGGGATTCGCGCCCCTCTCTGAACTCATGGAACATTCCAGCGAGTTCAGTGCAGCGGGGCTCAATGAAACACAAAAGTTTGAATGAAAGAGAGAGAGAGAGAGGACCACAGCCGATGGACACATTCCAGCACACTTTAACTTCCATTCAGTCGTTTATTATTTGAGTTATTTTGGAGAAGAGGAGGATGAAGAGGATGAAGATGCTGTGGCGGTTCGCGCTGATTTTCTCCTCAGTGATTTGTGTTCAGGCTCAGCAGAGAGGTGAGCTCAAATAGATCAACCCATCTGTGCGCTTTATTGTTCAAACTAGGAGGTTAAACTGTGCAAATAATAATACTGTGAAATACATGAGCCACTGAAACTCTTTATTCTGATCATTTACTCTCTAAATCACGTGTTTAGATTTAGTATTTACCACAGATTTTCTTTGAATACTCTTACCGCTTTGGTGACACCATGGTAAAATGACGGTAATACCATGGTATTGCCATGTCCAAACTAATCATGGTAAAACTATTGCAGAGGTTTGTTAGTGATGGGATGGGAATTCTACTTATTTTATAGATCTGTGAAGATGATGAATTAATCCATTAAATGGGCTTAAAGGGACAGTTCACCCAAAAATGAAATTTAGAGGTGAATTCAGATTGATTTGGGCACTTTTTGCTCAATAGATGACTGGAAAAAGTGCTGTAAAAACACCTGGATGAACTTCTATCTATGGCTGAACAACACAAAAGAAGATATTTTGAGTAGTGTTGGTAACCAAACAATTGATGGACCCCATTCACTTCCATAATTATTATTATTTTTTTCGGTTGCACTTTATTTTACAGTACGTGCATTTACTCCCGAAAGTACTGGTGTTTAAGGTAACCAGAGTTATTACCCAGTTATTACTCAGTTATTGTAATTCCTATAATAAGTACATAGTATGTTTCTATCCCATGGAAGTCAATGGGGTCCAACAACCTTTTAGTTTCCGACATTCTTCAAAATATCTTCTTTTGTGCCGTTCAGCAGATGAAAGAAACTTTGGAGCAACTTTTAGCTGCCATGTGGTCTGATTCAATTAACATACAGCAAATGAGCCTGCCATGATTATGTTAACGGTTTCTTTGGCTATTTGCATAGATAGTATAGCATTTGTCACATTAACGAGACTTCTCACCCACAGGTTTGTTTAACACGTCTAGCATCTCTCCACCGGTGAGGTCAGGAAGCCACTAATGTAGTTTTAGCTGTGACCCGTAAAAGCAGCGAGTGTCTTCTTACACCTCCCGATCTGTGTGTTCGGTCCTGCTCGATGTGTGCGTGAGCCGGCTCACATGAGACTTCTGTACGGGTCCGTTAACGGCTAATCCTGGACGTTTAGTTCGATGGTTAACTGGTCGTACAAGCCTCTCAGAGTGACTTATTCTCATGAAGAAATGAAAAAACATGTTGCCATTGAGTCATTTATGTGTATTGTGAACATTTACACTACTGCTCAGAAGATTTAGACATGTAAGATTTTCTACTGTTTCTAGAAGAAGTCTCTTCTGCTCACCAAAGCGGCGTAAAAAATGCTGTAAAAATGTGAGATATTTTTACAATTTAAAATAAGTGTTTTCTATGTGAATTTATAGTAAAATATAATTTATATCCAGTGATCAAAGCTGAATTTTCAGTCTCCAGAGTCACGTGATCCTTCAGAAATCATTCTGATATGCTGCATTTATTTGATCAAAAATGCTGTAAAAATGTGAGATATTTTTACAATTTAAAATAAGTGTTTTCTATGTGAATTTATAGTAAAATATAATTTATATCCAGTGATCAAAGCTGAATTTTCAGTCTCCGGAGTCACGTGATCCTTCAGAAATCATTCTGATGTGCTGCATTTATTTGATCAAAAATACTGTAAAAATGTGAAATATTTTTACAATTTAAAATAAGTGTTTTCTATGTGAATTTATAGTAAAATATAATTTATATCCAGTGATCAAAGCTGAATTTTCAGTCTCCAGAGTCACGTGATCCTTCAGAAATCATTCTGATATGCTGCATTTATTTGATCAAAAATACTGTAAAAATGTGAAATATTTTTACAATTTAAAATAAGTGTTTTCTATGTGAATTTATAGTAAAATATAATTTATATCCAGTTGACCAAACATTTAGAGGTCAGTAAGAATTTTTTTTGAGAAAGAAAGTAATACTTTTATTCATGAAGCACACATTAAATTGTTCAAAAGTGACAGTATAAAGACATTTTATAATGTTACAAAATATTCAATTACAAAAACTTTATTAATCAAAGAATCCTGAAAAATAAAATGTATCACAGTTTCCACAAAAATATGACTGTTTTCAACACTGATAATAATCATAAATGTGTCTTGAGCATCAAATCATCATATTAGAGAGATTTGTGAAGGATCATGTGACTCTGAAGACTGCAGTAATGATGCTGAAAATTCAGCTTTGATCACTGGATATAAATTATATTTTACTATATATTCATGTAGAAAACTGATATTTTAATTTGTAAAAAATATTTCAGGTTTTTACTGTATTTTTGATCAAATAAATGCAGCACATCAGAATGATTTCTGAAGGATCACGTGACTCTGGAGACTGAAAAATCAGCTTTGATCACTGGATATAAATTATATTGTACTATATATTCACATAGAAAACACTTATTTTAAATTGTAAAAATATTTCACATTTTTACAGCATTTTTTACGCAGCTTTGGTGAGCAGAAGAGACTTCTTCTAGAAACATTGATGATTTACACTGGAATAATATTTCACATTTTTACAGTATTTTTGCTCAAATAAATGCAGCTCTGGTGAGCTCTTTCAACAACATCTCACAGATGTAAAATGTTTGATCGGTACTGTATATATTCTCTGGTGTCAGATGTCTGTAAGTGTGTGGTTGACCTCACACTGAATTGACTGAATCACATTGTGAGCTTCTTATCAGCTCCACTCACATCTGATTACAGTCTCTGTTCACATGCAAATTCAGCAGATCTCCTCGTCTGTCCCGGAGCCTTTGATTCGTCTGCGCTGATCTCATCACCGATGCATGCCACTTCAAATGCTTTCTTCTAGAGGTCTTCTCGACGGATATTTGACCTGACCTGAAAATATTTTTAGAACTAATGAAATACAAATGTGTTCCAAAGCCGCAGTGAATGAGGAGTGTGGAGCGCCAGTCATGATGAAGACGCTTGAAATCTGAGCCGTGTGAGGAGCGTCTGCGGCTTAACGTGATCCGGCTGAATATATCCACTGCTTCTCTTTATCTATACACCATGAAAAGTGCATTCGAAGCCAGTCCACTTAGAAACATCAGTTGGCGGCAGATGTGTGTTTGTGTTTTCAGTTCGGCTCAAACGCAGGACAGATGTGCCGAAGTGACTTCAGTCATCAGAGCCTCTTTATCTGCGGAGCGTTTGAAGTTTCTGTGTGTTCAGCACCGCCGGGGTCCCCCGGGACTCGGACCGTCTGCTGGTCACTGTTACTCAGCTGTTTTCATTCATACTCGGTGTTATTTCACCGCTAAACACCGTTTTAATGTCTATTTTAACTATTAGTTATTTTAGTACTTCAACAAAATGAGAAAATACGTTTTTTTTTTCTAGTTTTAGCTATAATAACCGGGAACAGTTTAGTATGAGGAGCACATATTCCCTGATAACTATGACTTCTGCCTCGATACACTCCTAATTTACTGATTAGTAATCGTTAGTAAGGCAGTTGTTTTAGTGGTTGAGTTCAGGTGTTAAAGGATATTTTCATGCAGAATATGGCATGAAAGCATTCGTTCACTTCAGTCATCAAGATGTTCATGTGTTTCTTTCATCAGTGGAAAAGAAATGAAGAGGAACTCATTCCCGGATTGTTCTCCATATAGTGGACTTCACTGGGTTCAACGGCTCCAAATGTCAGTTTCAGCGCAGCTTCAAAGATCTCCATGATCCAGACGAGGAATAAGAGTCTGATCTTGAGAAACCGTCGCACATTTTAGACAAAAATATAGTTTTTAACCTCAAATGCTGCTCTGATGCGCCACACATCACGTCATCACGCTGGAGAGGTCAAGATCAAGCTGTAAAATCAGACTTTGACCTCATGACTTGCCGGAGGGAAGAAGGTCTTCTTCATCTTCTCGGCTCCCTCTCATTGAGCTCTTTGGTGTCAGTAATGAGCGGTCAGCGGTGGATGATGGTTATCTCCTCATGAGAATTGACGGCTGCTTTTGTCCTGAATGGCGGCACACAGACACGTGGGCGGATGGATGGGGGTCGCTCTTCAGAGAAAGAAAGAGAAGAAAGCAGTGATTCGGTGCAGTGATGTTGAGTTGTTAAAGAGCCGTCTTGCGCTTTTCTCCATCTTCATCGTTCTTTAGTGTTGCTGTTTGATCATGAGAAGCTCTGGAAAGTTCCAGTTTCTGAACTCCCTGATTCCTCATTTAAATAATTCATGCGCAGAACAAGGAGGCGGGGCCTGCTTGAGTTAGTTAGTAACTGCCGGTTATGGTAAGGGGCGGGACATTTCCTAAACGCCAATCACAACACACCGCTCCAGCCGACCGACCGATCAGAGCACATTATGCTTTTCAGAAGGAGGGGCTTCATTGAGACAGGGAGTAAACAGAGCGTTCCTGACAGACTGGGAAGAGAGGGGCTGCAACGATGAGGAAAATAATCAACCTGCCCTAGTAGAGCCCAGGGCATGATACGGACTCTTTAAACATCTCCGTCTGTTGTTCCAGGTCTGTTTCCTGCGATCCTGAATCTCGCCAGCAATGCCGAAATCACCACCAACGCCACCTGTGGCGACCCCGATCCCGAGATGTACTGCAAACTGGTGGAACACGTTCCCGGAAGGCGAATCCGTAACCCTCAGTGTCGGATCTGTGACGCAAACAGCCAGAATCCCAAAGGTAGCGAGATTCGCCATGAAACTTTGATTAATAACTTGACACTAAGTTCATGCTTTAAATAACAATAAGTAACTGATCCAAACTCCTCTATGTTCAAACAGAGCAACATCCCATTACTAACGCCATCGACGGCACCAACCAGTGGTGGCAGAGCCCGAGCATCAAAAACGGCCGTCAGTTCCACTGGGTGACCGTCACTCTGGACCTGAGACAGGTACGACGGCTTGAGGTCATACCGACCTGCATTATTAGGTCCCGTCCAAAGAAAATCTTTTTTTACTTTGCATGAATGTTTGTGTCTTCACGGATCAAATCAGAAGTGACGGTTTGAACCGAAACCGATACATTTGGCTGTTACAAAAAAAAGTTGCTAAAAAGTATCATTTCTCCCCCCAGTGTTCAGACTGAAAGTTCTAGAGAGAAAATGCACTTGCATGTTGAAAAATGTTGCACATGATTTTGTAGAGTATCGGAGGGGGCGGAGCCATCAGACACATGCAAAATAACCCTAGGGAAGTCACGCGGTGTGCAGTGCGTCGCGTGGGCCACGGTTAACGCACGCAGATGGGTCGTTTTTTTCAGCCGCATTTTAAGTGTTGCAGACACTTTGGAGAGCGGGTCGTTTCCCAGTAAAGTGAAGCAGCTTTTCCATTCCTCCTCCTCCTCCTCCTGTCGTTGTGGATCAGTCCCGCCGTTACCCTGAATGCCGTCTAATTGTACACTAGCTGCTGGTTTCCTGTGTGTTTGAATGAAGGAGCAGCGAGGAGGTGTTGTGAAGCGATTCCAGCCCCTCGGGCCGCCGAACACAAGTGCGTTTGTCTAGAGAGATCAAGAGACACGCTAATCCCAAAACTAGAAACAATCCGCAGCATTCCAGCACTGATAATACTCACAACTATTCCATACGAACCCACTAACACGCTCACACTCGGGCGCTTTTATTCAGCTCGCAGCAGGAGGATAAATGAGTCTTGATTTAAACGTGTTTAAATGTTGCCAACAAGCATCTGAATAACCGCAGAATTCAGTGTTTAAGCGCTGACGCGGCTCGGGCTAAAGAATCCGCCGATGTGGCGGCGATGGAGGCAGACGGGTGCGTGTTTTAATGTTAGTCTGGAGCAAGGATGAGTCAGGCCTTTGTCTGCGCTCGGCGGGGGCCGCGGGGGAGGGGGCGACCCCGACCCTCAGTGCAGGATCACACATGCTAATGACACACACACACACACACTGAGGGGACGGGTGGAGCTCAGCTGAGCTCTTAATGTCATTCATTAGATGAAGATAAAGATGCACAAACACACTTTACAATCAGAACAATTGATGAAAAGCAAGTTTAAAATTCACACTTCTGTGACTTTCATGTGATAATATCACATTTTTTAGCATTGCTAATGTTGTTGCATATGTATTTGAGACTTTAGACCAGTGTTGGGTAAGTTACTCTAAAAAGGTTATTAATTACTAGATAGTAATTGCATCATCAGGGCTGGGTGTGTCACTGTTAACATGTGTTTCACCACAGATTACAAAATACACGCTTTAAAAAGTCATTTGTAACGTGTTTCGTTACATTACTCAAGTTTAGTCACTTCATCTAAATACTTTAGAATACTTTGGAATACTAATAAGTGTGAAACAAACACAAAAAAGATCATTGTGAGTTTTTATCTCACAATTCTGACTTTTTCCCTCAGAATTGAGTGATATAAAGTTGCAATTGAGAGTTATAAAGTCAGAATTATGAGATATAAACTCACACTAAATTCACAATTGCAATAAAAAAAGTTAGTATTGCAAGTTTATATCTCCCAATTCTGACTTTATTACTTGCAATCCTGAGAAAAAGAAGTCAGAATTGTGAAACACAAACTCACAATTGTGAGGAAAAAAACAAATAGTGAGAAAAAGTCGCAGTGTCGAGTGAATTATAAACATGAAAACAGTGGAAAACATGAAACTGAACTGGTCTTTTTCAGACGGTCAGAGTCAGAGAATCACCAATCGCTGTTTAAATGACATTAAAACTCAAAGTAATCACTTTGGTAATCTAAAACACTTTTCAGATGGAACTGTAATCTGATCACCACCCATTTCAAATCAAACACAGTCACTCAAATCTTGTGTTTTAAATATGAAACTTAGTCACTTGTGTTTCGTTACTCCTCAACCCTGTGTGTCATTAACAGTGTAATTAGATTACAGTCTCTAAAAAGTAATCGCACATCATCCTGGACCGGTTCAACAATACAAGGACAGACACGAATTCGCACTTTTAATTATTTCAAATAAACAATTGCATAAATTATTCTTAGGTTACATTAAAAACACACATTTTGGTGTTAAATCCACTATTGCTTTATATAGAATTACATCAGAAATAACTAATTAAATTACAGAAAAATTAAGAGTAATCCCTTACTTTACTTTTTCCAAGGGAAAATGATCAAATAACTGGATTGCCTAGTAATTAATTACACCCCAAACTGCTTTAGACATTAAAATATCATGATCGCATGAAAATCAAGCAATATGAAAAAAAGAAACTATGATAAAGATCGAATTATTAAATGCGTATTAAATCTTTTATTCTAAAATGTCTGATGAATTATTATCGTTGTATTTCTTTTTCACATCCTTTGATTCGTCCTGGTCTCAAATACTAGCAGTGCCAAAAAATGTGTATAATCATTTTAAAACAAAGAAGTTATTAAATGTATTATTAAAAGTGCGCTTTTTTCGTCAGTGTCTATGTTGTTAACATTGGGCGTGTCGTACACTTAAAATCATCTGCGATCTGCAGAAATGACTGTTTTCAAACAGGTTTCCTCTTCCTGCTCGTCATTGGTCAGTCAAACAGATAGCCCCGCCCCGAACTCACATCATTGGTTAAGACAGAAACTGACATCTCAAAACTGGGCGATTTTGGAAATGAAGGATTTGACAAAGGTTTCTCAGAGACGCAACACAAAGCAAACGTCAGCGGTTTGGTGCAGTGAAGTCGAGTGATC
>CM074301.1:16952500-16982500 GCA_037194245.1 Opsariichthys bidens | reverse complement strand
TTATTATCTTTGTTAAACAATACAAATGTTCATGTTGGTTCACTGTGTATCAACTAATGTTATAACTTTTGGTTTTAATAATGTAATAGGAAATGTTGAAATTAACATCAACTATGTCTCATAATCAGTTCATTGTTTGTGTTTGTGTGTGTGTGTGTGAGTATTCCCTACATTACGGGGACCAAATGTCCCCACAGGTACAGTAATACTAGTAAATGTTGATCTTGTGGGACATTTTGTTGGTCCCCATGAGGAAACAAGCTTATAAATCAAACAGAATGATCTAAAATAGCAGAACGTTTTCTGTGAGGGTTAAGTTTAGGGGTGGGGGGGGGGACACAGAATGTACAGTTTGTACAGTATAAAAACCATTATGCCTATGGAATGAGTGTGTGCGTGTGTGTGTGTTCAGTGTGTGTGTGTGTTCAGTGTGTGTGTGTGTTCAGTGTGTGTGTTCAGTGTGTGTGTGTGTGTGAGTGTGTGTGTGTGTGTGTGTGAGTGTGTGTGTGTGTGTGTGTGTGTGTGTGTGTGAGTGTGTGTGTGTGTGTGTGTGTGTGTGTGTGGTCTCTCTGTTGGTCTGAGTGTTTACAGTGGCGTCTCACTGGGACACATTTGCTTTAACTCCTCTGTTCCTCCCCCTCTGCTGTTTGTTATGCGTGTCTCACTCTGCTCTCTCTTGTTTCCACAGAAGCTGCAGTGTGTGTGTGAGCACAACACTTGTGGTGAGAGCTGTAATGAGTGTTGCCCTGGATACCATCAGGAGCCGTGGCAACCGGGAACGCTTTCTGATGGAAACACATGCGAGAGTAAGACCATAAATAACATCACAAATGTGACATGCGTATTTTGCGAGATTCACTCAAACACAAAAATATATAACGATTGGTGTTTTCTCTGATGATCAGAGTGTAACTGTCACAACAAGGCCAGCGACTGTTACTACAACCAGACGGTGGCGGATCTGAGACTGAGCGTGAACACGCAGGGTCTGTTTGTGGGCGGAGGCGTGTGTGTGAACTGCTCCCAGAACACCGCGGGAGTGAACTGCCAAACCTGTGCGGACGGATACTACAGACCACACCAGGTGTGTGTGTGTGTGTGTGTGTGTGAGAGAGAGTGATTGACAGATGACAGCAAGAAACATTAAAGGGAAAAAATGAACAGATGAGCTCAGGCAGGAAGGAAAAGTCATGAAATATCTTAATATCTCGTGATTCTCAACCAGGGACTCTTAATTGCCTTGAAATTATTCAAATGTAGAAATTGTTATTAACACATTAAAATAATCTAATGTAAACGGTTATATATGCCGTGAAGTAAATAGTCAAGCAGAGATTTGCTATATATTGTTTTACGTCTAGTGCATATTTTTAATTGAAGAACACACAATTCATGAAACTTCTGGAATCACAAAATGAACAACGAGCAGCTGTGTCGTTGTAACACAGTTCTTGAGAACGGGAAGAAGGAGGCGGGAACCGGCGAACGTTAAACATAACTTTAATAACGAAATAAACGAACAACAAAACGAAAGTAAAATGGGCCACACAAACAAAATAAAACGCAACATAAAGTCCAGGCCTCTCGTCCTTCACTGTCCTCTTTAATGCAGTGAAGGAGCTCCTCCGTGAGAGACACGAGACCGGTGTAGCGCGCAGGTGACGCTCATTTTCACTCGCGCCGTTCCCTCGCGGCTCTCGCCCGCCCTGATCGTCACGGTCGTCATCACAGCAGAAATAATGAAAATATTTCAGCTTATATACTGGTTTTCCAGTCAAAAAGATTGAAATCCTAAATAACGTTCTGCAAACATTATGGCAACGTTACTTTTGAATGTTCTCTGAATGTTCTGAAACAAGTTGTAACATTTAAGAACCGTTTATAAAAAGCATTCCATGAAGTTTCAAGAACACGTTACGTTACGTTAGTGCTCCAGAAGAGCTTCCAAAACATCTTCATGTTGAATCTGCTCCAAAATGAAGACGTGAATATTAAAGCTGTTGATGTGTGTGTGTGTTTCAGGTGTCCCCGTATGCCGATCAGCCGTGTGTGGAGTGTCGGTGTGACGCGAGCGGTTCAGCGAGTCCCGTGTGCGTCAGAGACGACGATCACGCGAACGCAGACACGGGTAAAACATCCCTGCATCTGCTTCCTCTTCACCATCTCAGAATGCAGTATTTCAGGCGTCGGCTGAGCCGCTGGTTTGTGTCGTGCAGGTCTGTCTGCAGGTCACTGTCTGTGTAAGGAGGGTTTTGCGGGTGAGAAGTGTGACCGGTGTGCGTTCGGCTTCAGAGATTTCCCACAATGCACTCGCTGCGAGTGCAACTTGGACGGAAGCCACAACAGCGACCCCTGCGAGGAGTGTGTGTGCAAGGTATGCGTATTTTTGCTGGATCAGACTATAAAAACCTGATGCATCAAATATGATGCTCAGTAAAGAACAGTGTTTTTCATATGTCAGGCTTTACAGGGTTTTAGCAGCGAATGACTCTCTGTCTCTCTCTCTCTCTGCAGGATAACGTGATGGGCTCGAACTGTGATCTGTGCAAGCAGGGTTTCTACAACCTGCAGGCCAGTAATCCCGAGGGCTGCACCGAGTGTTTCTGTTTCGGAGTGTCGGATGTGTGCGAGAGCTCGACCTGGTTCACCAGCTCGGTATGATTAAATACTGCCAATATCACACCAAAAAAACACATTACCCAGGATTCTGCAAAGACATCTCTAACAATCAGACACAAATCGTGTCAAGGCAGCATTTCTCCTTTTTTTGTTTAATTCAACTTGATGTACTTAAATAACTAAAACTGAAAAATTTAGTCACGTAGTGCATGCAAAGTAGGAGTAGACGATCACAATTGCGGCAGATTTACTTCTATTTATAAAACAAAGACGGCTGAGAACTAAACTGAGGGCTTAAACACACGGGAAAACAAACTGAACAAGGAACAGGTGCGCAAAACAATCAGTAACCATAGCAACGGCATAATCAGTAAACTAGAAAACGGAAAAGGAGTTGGAAAATAAAGGAAGCAGTTCGAGAACACAGAGAACGATGAAATAATGAAATACAAACGTGAAAGTCTGTAAAAGAGAACATGAACGTTATAATATAGTAAAGCTGCTCGATTAATCGTTAAAAGATCACAGTCTCGTTTCTAATTGACAACGATTCGCTTGTGTCTATTAAACCTTTGAGAAAATCATACCTGAAAATTCAAATCTGTGCTGATGATGCAGAGAAAGCAGTTTTCTTTTCATCCATATCATTGTTTCTGTGTTACAAATATTCGAATCATCACAGAAGTATTGGGTTTATAGTTCGAATATAAACACTGATGTCTACAGAAGCGATCAAAATTGAGTAAATCACCTTTGGAAGCAAACTTGATGCTTCAAATAAAGATCGTATCCAGTACATGTTCTGTGAATCAATCATTCAAGAGATTCGTTCAAAAACGCTGATTCATCCAGTAATGAATCAAGTGAAGTCATTGAATCATTCATTCAAGAGATTCGTTTAAGAACGCTGATTCATCCAGTAATAAATCAAGTGAAGTCATTGAATCATTCATTCAAGAGATTCGTTTAAGAACGCTGATTCATCCAGTAATGAATCAAGTGAAGTCATTGAATCATTCATTCAAGAGATTCGCTTAAGAACGCTGATTCATCCAGTAATGAATCAAGTGAAGTCAATGAATCATTCATTCAAGAGATTCGCTTAAGAACGCTGATTCATCCAGTAATGAATCAAGTGAAGTCAATGAATCATTCATTCAAGAGATTCGCTTAAGAACGCTGATTCATCCAGTAATGAATCAAGTGAAGTCATTGAATCATTCATTCAAGAGATTCGTTTAAGAACGCTGATTCATCCAGTAATGAATCAAGTGAAGTCATTGAATCATTCATTCAAGAGATTCGTTTAAGAACGCTGATTCATCCAGTAATGAATCAAGTGAAGTCATTGAATCATTCATTCAAGAGATTCGCTTAAGAACGCTGATTCATCCAGTAATGAATCAAGTGAAGTCAATGAATCATTCATTCAAGAGATTCGCTTAAGAACGCTGATTCATCCAGTAATGAATCAAGTGAAGTCAATGAATCATTCATTCAAGAGATTCGCTTAAGAACGCTGATTCATCCAGTAATGAATCAAGTGAAGTCATTGAATCATTCATTCAAGAGATTCGTTTAAGAACGCTGATTCATCCAGTAATGAATCAAGTGAAGTCAATGAATCATTCATTCAAGAGATTCGTTAATGAATGCTGATTCATCCAGTAATGAATCAAGTGAAGTCATTGAATCATTCATTCAAGAGATTCGTTTAAGAACGCTGATTCATCCAGTAATGAATCAAGTGAAGTCATTGAATCATTCATTCAAGAGATTCGTTTAAGAACGCTGATTCATCCAGTAATGAATCAAGTGAAGTCATTGAATCATTCATTCAAGAGATTCGTTTAAGAACGCTGATTCATCCAGTAATGAATCAAGTGAAGTCAATGAATCATTCATTCAAGAGATTCGTTAATGAATGCTGATTCATCCAGTAATGAATCAAGTGAAGTCATTGAATCATTCATTCAAGAGATTCGTTTAAGAACGCTGATTCATCCAGTAATGAATCAAGTGAAGTCATTGAATCATTCATTCAAGAGATTCGTTTAAGAACGCTGATTCATCCAGTAATGAATCAAGTGAAGTCATTGAATCATTCATTCAAGAGATTCGTTTAAGAACGCTGATTCATCCAGTAATGAATCAAGTGAAGTCATTGAATCATTCATTCAAGAGATTCGTTTAAGAACGCTGATTCATCCAGTAATGAATCAAGTGAAGTCATTGAATCATTCATTCAAGAGATTCGTTTAAGAACGCTGATTCATCCAGTAATGAATCAAGTGAAGTCATTGAATCATTCATTCAAGAGATTCGTTTAAGAACGCTGATTCATCCAGTAATGAATCAAGTGAAGTCATTGAATCATTCATTCAAGAGATTCGTTTAAGAACGCTGATTCATCCAGTAATGAATCAAGTGAAGTCATTGAATCATTCATTCAAGAGATTCGTTTAAGAACGCTGATTCATCCAGTAATGAATCAAGTGAAGTCAATGAATCATTCATTCAAGAGATTCGCTTAAGAACGCTGATTCATCCAGTAATGAATCAAGTGAAGTCATTGAATCATTCATTCAAGAGATTCGTTTAAGAACGCTGATTCATCCAGTAATGAATCAAGTGAAGTCATTGAATCATTCATTCAAGAGATTCGTTTAAGAACGCTGATTCATCCAGTAATGAATCAAGTGAAGTCAATGAATCATTCATTCAAGAGATTCGTTTAAGAACGCTGATTCATCCAGTAATGAATCAAGTGAAGTCATTGAATCATTCATTCAGGTGAACAAATTTTAAATAGACTGCAGCTATTAACATTTTGTCAGACCCTCTAGTAAATTACATGTTATTTTATTTATTTGCCTGTTCAGAATCATGATCTCTGTTTAAAACAACAACAAAAATCATGATTCTCAATTCATACAGCTCTGCAATAAAAAAAATGACAAAACGGCACAACAAAATGACTGAAGACTTTAACTGACATGAAAACGGAAAATGCAAACATAAAACCGAATTCATAATACAGAAGAGAATCGGTGTGACGCGGTTTGAGCGTGTGTGCGGTTGATCCTCAGGTGCTTCACAGAGACGCGGTTCTCCTTCGATCTCTCCAGAGCTCCACCTTCTTCACGTCTCCCGTCTCAGACGACAACCTCATCGTGTCCAACGGCTCCGCGTCCATGTGGTCGTGGGCCGCGCCGGAGCCTTTCCTCAACAACAAGGTGACTGATTCTGTTTCTCGGTGTTTCTGCGTCTCCCGAGGCGGTTCAGACGCTGGCCTGTCATTCCACTCGCACTCATTAACACTTTTACAGCTAATTAACTTACACGCACCCACAGCGTCTGATTCGTGAAATTAAAATACCTAATTATAGCATGAGGAGGAGCTGCTGCTCGCTCTCCGTTCACAATCAGATCAAACCGGACTGAGATTATTTTGACTACTTTTAATACTCTTATTGTTTGCACTTGACATTTTAAAATGTTGTAATGAAATAGTATGTTTATGGAATGATCTATTATTGATCAGAACGTGAGCACTGTTGTCTTCTGTTGAGCTGGAATTTTTTAACATCCAATTTTTGGATGTTTTCATCCACTATGGGGAATTTTTGAGTCTTAATTTGGCCGTAACTTTCTCCGTGTTTCAGCAAATGGAATGATTTTTGGTGACACATATTTTGGGAAAATGCTTTGAAAATATTCAAAAACTCCACAGGACTCTGTGGGAAAATTCACGACGCTTTCGTTATGATTTTAACTGCTTTAAAAATGTATCAGATAAATATTTTTTTCAATTTGTTTTGCTTAAATCTATTAATCAAAACTACTAAATTAAAAAAAAAAAAAATCAGGATTTTAACTCTTTAATTGCCAAATTCATAAACGATGTCACTGATTTGGGAAAAAACGTGTCAAAGATTAGAAACAACGTTGTTAGTTTTTGTGCAGCATCAGATTTGAACGTTTTAAAGATTTTTTTTTAAAAATGTAGTCGTTTTGATCAGGACTGAGGTTGATTAATAGATTTAAGCAAAACAATTTGAAAACAATATTTTATCTGATACATTTTTAAAGCAGTTTTCAGGGTGGTGAATTTGAACAATGCACAAGGGTTAAGCATATGAACGCAGTATTTTGAGGTTTAACTAGTGTATCTTCATCGTGTGTGTAGTTGACGTCGTATGGAGGTTTCTTGAACTACAGCGTAGCGTACGACACGTCCGAGGAGAACGTGGACCGAACGCTGAGCTCGCATTTCAGTGTAATTATTGAGGTAAGATGATCATTATTCTGTTCATGTCTTGTTGTAATTATACACGTTCAGCCTCAAATGATTTGTTGTGTTATTGTTGATTACCTTGTTGAAGTCTTATATGGAATCTGTGAAGCTTTAAACGTTTAGATGCAAGTTTGATCATTGTGATGTGAACACGCCGTCTGAATGTGAAGGAGGATCAGTGTGATTGTTCTGTGCGATTGTCAGGGAAACGGTCAGACGCTGAGACAGACGCCGTCCTCTCGTCGGCTGCTGAACTCTCACACGGAGCGGCGCGTCTCGCTGCACATCCTGCCGCACGCGTTCGTGGACGCTCACAGCGGCCGGAGCGTTCAGAGAGACGAGCTGATGACGGTGCTGGCGGACGTCGCTGCGCTCAGGGTTCGAGCTCAGCTGGAGGGCAGCGCTGAGGGAACGCTCCGGTCAGAGTCACTTCAAACTAGCTATCTCAAAATTCACAAATACTCTAAATTCAAAAATCATATTTATTTATTTACTTATTTATATAAATAAATATATGATTTTATATACATATATATTTACTTTAGAATATTTTTGAATTTTTATATAAAAATTTGAAAATACTCTAAATTCAAAAATCATATTTATTTATTTATTTACTTATATAAATAAATATATGGATATATATATATATATATATATATATATATATTTACTTTAGAATATTTTAGAATTTTTATTTAAAAATCTGAAAATACTCTAAATTCAAAAATCATATTTATTTATTTATTTACTTATATAAATAAATATATGATTATATATATATATATATATATGTTTACTTTAGAATATTTTAGAATTTTTATATAAAAATCTGAAAATACTCTAAATTCAAAAATCATATTTATTTATTTATTTACTTATATAAATAAATATATGATTTTATATATATATATATATATGTTTAATTTAGAATATTTTTGAATTTTTATATAAAAATCTGAAAATACTCTAAATTCAAAAATCATATTTATTTATTTATTTATTTACTTATATAAATAAATATATGATTTTATATATATATATGTTTACTTTAGAATATTTCTTAATTTTTTTATAAAAATCTGAAAATACTCTAAATTCAAAAATCATATTTATTTATTTATTTACTTATATAAATAAACATATGATTTTATATATATATATATATATATATATATATATTTACTTTAGAATATTTTAGAAGTTTTATATAAAAATCTGAAAATACTCTAAATTCAAAAATCATATTTATTTATTTATTTATTTACTTATATAAATAAATATATGATTTTATATATATATATATATATATATATATATATATATATTTACTTTAGAATATTTTTGAATTTTTATATAAAAATTTGAAAATACTCTAAAATATAAAATTCTGTATATTTAATTTTATATATATAATATTTTATCTTAGAATATTATATGAAATCAAATTCTAAAACATTCTAAAATAAAAATTATATTTATTTATAAATTTAGATATCAAAATTGATATCAAAATTCTAAAATATTACAATATTCTAAAAAAAAATCTCTTTTGTATTTCAGAATTTTTTTATATATTTGTTTGTATGTATGTGTGTGTATATATATATTTTTTTAAATTTAAATAAAGCTAAAATAAAATATAAATATTATCTGGAAAAACTTTAAAAATGAGAAATGTTGCCTCGGAAATAAACTAAAATAAGTCGAAGCACTAAAATTATTAATTGAAAATGAAGAAAAACTGAATCTGAAATAAAAAGAAATAAATAGCAATTTAAAAAAAATACTTAATTAAAATTACAAAAGCACATAAAGTAATGACAAAAAATTCTAATAAAATTAACAACTAAAAATATTTTTTTAAATGTAATTGAATTTAATTATATATGTATTTATATAATATGTGAGAAAAAAAAATCACATTCATATTCATTTTAGATATGCTTTTATGCCAATGAGGAATACCACAAGTAATTTGTCATAAATATAATTATTCACACTGGCCACTGTATATATATATATCGGTTATTTAGTTGTATAAACAAGCATTTAAATGATGCATGTTAATTCATGAATCAACCTGTCTAATATGTAGCTTTCTGCTCAGTTCACTCTTTTATTGTTTATCATGAACACGTGAGCGTGTTTGTTGTCCGCAGGTTGAGTCACGTGTCTTTAGGTGTCGGAGACACAAACTCCGGGCTCTCTAAAATCCCTCAGGATGTGGAGCAGTGCGAGTGTCCGTGGGGTTATTCAGGCACTTCCTGTGAGGTGAGAAACCACAACCGGGTCAGTCCGGGTCAGCGGCCCTTCAGAACCTTCCACATGAACATGCAATTTCTAACCCAGTGGTGTGTGTGTGTGTGTGTGTGTGTGTGTCTCTTCAGTACTGTATTCCCGGCTTCTATCGGGTCGGTGGGATTTTGTTCGGAGGAAACTGTCTGCAGTGTGAGTGCAACGATCACGCGAGCGAGTGCGACATCAACGGAGAGTGTGTGGTAGGTGTTCTGTGACTCTCAGTGGTTTTCTCCGTGGCGCTGATCCGGCCGTAACGGTGCCGTTGTGATCGATTCTCCAGGGCTGCTCCCACAACACCACGGGGCCTCACTGCGATCGCTGCACGCCGGGTTTCTATGGCGACGCCAGCGAGGGCACGCCGGACGACTGCCAGAGATGCGCTTGCCCGCTGACACTGGCGTCTAACAAGTGAGTAACTGTGCCGGATCCGTCCGGAAGCTTCCAGAGGGGGGGGCCTTTTGTGTGTCTGAATGTCTGAGCGTTTCTCACAGTAACACAAGCTGCGTCTTCATTTGAGGACTCGCGCTCACAATGACGAGCTTTTAACTCCGTGCGGTACTGTAGTATATATCAAACCTCTGGACTTTGTTTCAATGGTCAAGACACTCGATTGAAATGAGACCGACATCTCTTTAACTGACTTTGAAATATTAGAAGCGAGAAATAAAACGGATGGTATAAAATTGTAAAAATGGAATTTAATTCAATTAAAATTTGTTTTAAATTGTATTTATTAAATGTAATTATGTGTGTGTATTATTTAACTTATTTAAATGCAATCATTTATTCCATTTAATAAATAAAATTTAATAAATTATTGCAATTAAATAAAACATTATACACAGTTAATAATAATATAATTATTAAAACTTTATAATATATATATATATATATATAGAGAGAGAGAGAGATAAATTAATAAATAAATATTATATATAATATATACATTATAAAGTACAAATTATATAAAATTGTAATAATTACATTTAATTAATTGTACTTTAATTTGTATTCAATTAAAATTTGTATTAAATTGTATTTATTAAATGTAATAATGTGTGTATTATTTAACTTATTTAAATGGAATAATTTATTACATTTAATAAATAAAATTTAATAAATTATTGCAAATAAATAAAACATTATTATTATTTATTATTATTATTATATATGATATAATTATTAAAACTTATAAAATAATTAACTTTAGTATGTATATATATAAAATATATTATAAAGTACAAATTATATAAAATTGTAATATTTACATTTAATTGTACTTTAATTTGTATTCAATTGTATTTATTAAATGTAATAATCTGTATATAAATAAATGAAAATATTTAATTAAATGTTATTAAATTTAATGCTGTAAATAGATAGATTTAACATATTTAAATGCAATAATTATTAAATTTATGTATATATATATATATATGCAAATAAGATAAGATTCTTTGAAAAAACTTAAAGGTTTAAATTCTAAATTTAAATATTGTTGTTTTTGATTAAATTTAATTGTATATACATGCATTCTCATATATAAATATGTGTGTATTATTAAATGTAATTAAAATGTGTATAATTGATTTTATTGTGTGTGTAAATGAATGTAATATGTTGTGATATCTGATGGACCTGTTGTGCAGTTTCAGCCCCACATGCGTTCTGCAGGGTCCCGCCGGTGTCGTCTGTGACCAGTGCCAGCTGGGATACGCCGGAACCAAGTGTGAGAGGTACGAGATCTGCCTCACTTTTGAAGATTTGATTTTAAGAGAACATGTCAGAATTCCCCTGAACCCTCCGGCCTCGTCCGCTCCTCGCCAGGTGTGCGAACGGTTACTATGGCAACCCGTTGGTCCCGGGGCAGCGGTGTTCAGCGTGCGAGTGCAACGGTAACGTGGACCCGTCTGAAGCGGGTCACTGCGACGGCCTCACGGGAGAGTGTCTGAAGTGTCTGGGTCACACGTCGGGTCGGCACTGCGAGCGCTGTGAGGACGGGTTCTACGGAGACGCCGTGACCCGGAAAAACTGCCAAGGTGTGACAAAACCACCAATTACATATATATATATATATATATTATTTTTATATTGTTTTAATTTTTATATATATATATATATTTTTATATATATATATTTTAATATTAATATTATTTTTATATTGTTTTAAAAATTGTATATATATATTTTTTTTTGTATATATACATTTTAATATTAATATTATTTTTATATTGTTTTAATTGTTTATATATATATATATATATATATATATATATATATATATATATATATATATATTTATATATATATATATGTCCGGTATATATATATAATTTGTTAAATATTTTATATATTGGTTTTGTTTTTAAATCTTTTTAGGTCATTTTTCTGTAGAAATATATATATATATATATATATATATATATATATATATATATATATAATATATATATATTCTAATGTTTTATATTATAATTAAAAAATTATTAAAAAATTAGATAAAAAATATTTTATATATATATATATGTATATATATATATATGTGAAAATCTGCTTCCATATTGACCTCAACTGACCTTTATCAATACATTTCTTTCAATACATAATCATAATAATATTAAAAACTACACAAAACAATAATATTGTACCGTTTGTTTAAAAATCCTCCGGTGAGGTGAAGCTCTAGTGACGTCCAGTGGTCAAACGCGGCACTGACCGTCAGTTTTTCTGTCGTGTGTCTAAAATCATGTCGTCTGTGTTTCTGTCTAGCCTGTGGTTGCTATGGCAACGGGTCTCTGTCCGCCGTGTGTAACGTGATCACCGGTCAGTGCGAGTGTAAAGCCAACGTGGTCGGACAAGCATGTGACCGCTGTCAGGTACGCGATCTGTTCATTTACGTTTGTGTAACGTATATGATGAGTCTCAGTGTCACATGATCTGTGGTGTGTGTTGCAGGCTGGTTATCACGGTGTTGACAGCGGCGACGGCTGCAGGCCGTGTGAATGCAACCAGTCAGGCTCTCTGTCTGCGTCATGTGACGAGGAGGGGCGGTGCCAATGCGTCACCGGTGTGACGGGACACAAATGTGAGCGCTGTGAGCGCGGATACTACAGCTTCAGAGAGAACGGATGCACACGTGAGAACATCAACTTCATATTACTGTCGTTGATTTACATGTGTGTGTGTGTGTGTGTGTAATCTCGCCTGGTTCTGTGTCCTCTAGCATGTGACTGCGCACACACACACGGGAACTGCAACGCAGACACGGGCGAGTGTATCTGCCCTCCGCACACACACGGGCCGAAGTGTGAAGAGTGTGAGGAAGGTCACTGGGGTCATGACGGCGTGTCCGGCTGCAAGGTGCGGCCGCTACAGATACGACCATGTGCACTACGGTATCGCCACAGTAGATGTTGTAATAGGTGTGTGTGTGTGTGTGTGTGTGTGCAGGCGTGCGGCTGCAGTGCCGTCGGCTCGAGCTCGTCTCAGTGTGACCCGCTGTCGGCTCAGTGTCGCTGCAGGCCGCAGTTCTCAGGCCTCAAGTGTGACCGCTGCGCTTTGGGCTATAAGGACTTCCCAGAATGCACTGCCTGCAACTGCAACCCCGACGGCACGCGCGAGGAGTTCTGCGACGGGAATCTGGGAGTGTGTGGATGTGAGGATCACGGGCAGTGTTCCTGCAAGGTGATTGGTGTTTGGGAAAAACCATAACCGCCAGTTTCGACTGACTCAAACAGGCCCCGCCCCTTTATTCTGCGCATGAATTATTTAAATGAGGAATATGGAGGGAGTCCAGACACACTGAAATAGAGAAGAACTCCCGCCTTTTTCATGCTCAGACAGCAACATCACTCACTGAGGACGGATGGAGATGTGAGCAGCATCGTCTGAAACCTCTTTTGTTTGCAGGAGAATGTTGGCGGCAGCGGCTGTGACGAGTGTAAGAGCGGCACGTTTGGTCTGACGGCTCAGAATCCGTCCGGCTGCAGTCCATGCTTCTGTTTCGGGGTTTCCAGCGTGTGTGAGGAGCTGAGCGGCCTGATCCGAGTACCGGTGAGCAGCAACACACACACACACACGCACACACACTCACACACTCACGCACACACACTCACACACACACACACTCACGCACACACACACAGACACACTCACACACACACACACACTCACGCACACACACACAGACACACTCACACACACGCACTCACACACTCACACACACACACTCACACACGCACACACACACTCACGCACACACACACTCACACACACACACACGCACACACACTCACACACACACACTCACACACACACACACTCACACACACACACACTCACGCACACACACACAGACACACTCACACACACGCACTCACACACACACACACACACACACACTCACACACACACACACTCACGCACACACACACAGACACACTCACACACACGCACTCACACACACACACACACACACACACTCACACACACACACACTCACGCACACACACACAGACACACTCACACACGCACACACACTCACGCACACACACACAGACACACTCACACACACACACACACACACTCACACACACAGACACACTCACACACACACAAACTTATCTACACTGTAAATATACACTACCATTCAAAAGTTTGGGGTTGGTAAAAATTAATGTTAATGTTCTGCTCACTAACGCTGTATTTATTTGAACAAAATTCATTAAAAATAGTGAAATATTATTCTAATGTGAATCATCTGTTTTCTATGTGAATATATAGTACAGTGTGATTTATATCCAGTGATCAAAGCTGCATTTCCAGCATCATCACTGCAGTCTTCAGAGTCACATGACCCTTCAGAAATCACTCTGATATGATGATCAAGAAACATTTATGATTATTATCAGTGTTTTTTTTGTTTTGTTTTTTGCCGAAACGGAGACATATTTTAATTTTCTGGATTCTTTGATGAATAGAATGTTTAGTCGAAATAGAATCTCTTGTTTCATTATAAATGTCACTTTTGATCAATTTAATGCATCCTTGATTGAATAAAAGACTTTTTGGTAAATGATTGTTTATTCACAAACTGCTCTGATGGATTCAGCAAATAAGCGATTCCTTTGATTCTTTTGAAAAAATAAGGCCCATCAGAGTCCGTTGTGAATCGATCTCTGCAGGCTTTCTCTCATCACATCACATCACAGCACTGCTCTGATTAAAGAAATGCAGGAAATTCATGATACTGATGAACAGATTTGAATATTCATCTCTCTCTCTCTGTCTGTGATTCAGATCACGCTGGGTTCTGCTCCTCCTCTGCTGCGTGTCGTGTCTCAGAGTGACCTGCAGGGGACGCTGGAGGGCGTTTATTACACCGACCAGGAGATGCTGTTGGACGCGGCTCACCTGAACAGTCTATCTGTCCTCACCGGACCGTATTACTGGAGACTCCCTCAGAAATACCACGGGAACAAGGTACAAACCCCTCAGAAATACGATGAGCAGCACATTTGTTACAGTGTTCATTCATTTTTAGAGTTAGTTTAGTCTATTAAATAATATTAACGTTTACACCTTTCGATTTGAATAATGCCTCAGTAAATGTTGAGATGAGGTGTTGGTCATGTGTTGTTTTGCGGATGATGTGTGAATGTCTGCAGCTGCTGTCGTACGGAGGAAGACTCTCCTACACGCTCGCGTTCTTCGCTCTGGATGGCGTCGGATTGGCCAATCACGAGCCGCAGGTTCTGATGAGGGGCGGTCACCTGCGCAAGCTGGTCATCTACACCGACGCTCCCGCGCCGGAAAACGGCGTCCGCACGCCGCGGGAAGTTCCTCTGACGGAGGTGAGTCCGCTCGCATCGCCTCTGGACCTCGCCGGTGTCGTGAAGCCGGCGCCGTTTGACCGCGGCTCTTGTTTGTGTGCAGCACAAGTGGAAGTACTTCAACTCGGTGTCCGATGAAGCCGTGAGTCACGCCGACTTCATGTCTGTGCTGAGTCACGTGGAGTACGTCATCATCAAAGCGTCGTACGGCTCGGGACTGCAGCAGAGCCGGTCAGTGTGTCTTTCAGCTTCCGTTATATAGAGCAGGAGTTGATTTTATCCGACAGGATGAACTGTGATGTCATTGATTAATCGGTGAAGAATCCCTGATCGATCACTCCCCATAAGACATGATGAGAAACAGTCAGTGTTGATCTCTTTCTCCAGGATCTCTAATATCTCCATGGACACGGCGCTGGAGGTGGACGAGGTTCCCGCGGGTGGAGAAGTGGCGCGGCTGGTGGAGATGTGCGAGTGTCCGCTGGGATACGCTGGACTCTCATGTCAGGTCAGATAAACTCCTCAACACGGATTTTGATAAACTAAAAAAATAAAATAAAATAAACAATATTAAAATTAATAATTAATTATACTATATATATATATATATATATATTATTTACAAACTTTAAAATATCAACATAAAAGTAATCATTAATAATATAAGTCAATGTATTATATAATATATAATAGTATTTGATTATTTTATTCATTCATTATTTGTTCTAAATATATGTAATACATTGCATTGTATTATGACAATATAATATACACGTAATAAATTACAAAATTATCATTAATAATATATAATATAATATATATGAATAAAATAAAAACAAATATATATATATATAATTAGTAAGTGATTGTATATTATGTTATTTTATATCATTTACTTTCTTTTTATATTTTATACATTATATTATGTGACAATATATTAAAATGTAAAATATAACTATAAAATTAATAATTAATCATATAATAATATAATACCATACATATAATTCATAATTAATTGAACATTATTAGTTTTATTTATATTCTATTTATATGTTATACATGAATATTATATTATAAGACTGTATAATAAACAAAAAATAGTTATAAAAATAAATAATCATTAATAATATAAGACAATATAATATGTATAAATATTATATAATATTTATAATATAATTAATTTTATATTGTTTATGTGATATTTATATTTTATATGTTGTCTTACATCATTAAGACGATATAATATACAGAAATAAAATATAAATGTCAAATTAATCATTTATAATGTAATATAATGTCAATTATTAAAGGCCCTTTCACTTCACGGACGATAACTACTGAGACATACTTCTAAAAATCTCTCTAAATATAACAGCGTGACTATAACAATATCGGCACAGAGGACAGGTTTTTTTTTTTTAAATCACAGCAAATCCGAATCAATCCTGCTTTGATGAGCTTGAGGATTTAAAGCGACGGACAGCTGTTCTGGAGCGCTTCTAATAAAGGAGTGATTTTTACCCATCATGCTCTGTGCTGCAGGAGTGTGCTCCGGGTTACTACCGTCAGGCCGTGTCCGAGCTCAACATGAAGGGCAGAAACCGGCCGCTCATTCAGCCCTGCGTCCCGTGCCGGTGCAACAACCACAGTCTGTCATGTGACCTGGAGACGGGCGAATGTCTGGTGAGAAAATCCGGATCGATTAAACCTGCTTCACCCACATCAAACTGATCATAAAGACAAAATCCTGCTGACATGACTGTGTGTTCAGGGATGTCAACACAACACCGCAGGAGAGCACTGCCACGTGTGCGCCGCAGGGCATTATGGGAAGGTGCAGGGCTCCATCGGTGACTGCTCGCTGTGTGCCTGTCCGCTGCGGGGTCAGAGGTGAGGTCACATGACCGTACGGCTGTGTTTAGGTCCAACAAGGATATGAAATTTAACAGTGATTCATGTTGGGGCAATTTGGGAAAAGTTTGGGTGTTACAATAATAAACAGTTACAGTACTAATGTATACAATTTAAAATGTTGAACCATCCAGCTTTTATTTTGGCGGGCACCCGCTGCATGCGTGTGGGAGCACAATATTTATTTGATGAAATCTCACTATTATTTTGCGTGTCTTTAGTTTCAGCGCGACGTGTGTGCTGGAGGGCGCGGGAGATTTCCGGTGCGACCGCTGCGAGGAGGGGTACGAGGGCCGTTACTGTGAGAGGTGAGGTCATGTGACGATACGGCGCACGAGTAAACGCTCGCCAGCGCGCTGACGCTCTCCTCTCCTCTCTCAGGTGTTCGGTCGGTTACTATGGTAACCCGTCGGAGCCGGGTGGGCGGTGCCAGGCGTGCCAGTGCAGCGGCGCGGGTTCCGTGCACGGCGTCTGTGACGGACGCTCGGGGCGGTGCGAGTGCAAGGTTGGGGTCAGAGGTCACCTGTGTGACCAGTGTGAGGAGAGACACGTGCTGGTCAGCGAGCAGTGTGTGTGTAAGTCAGATTTATTTCTTTACTTCTCAATGATTCATCAGTTATCAAACCATTTCTGTTAATGATGTTCCGTTCAACTCACTTTAATGTTGATTCAATTAAGTTCAAGAACATTGTTAATGTTACAAAGTTCAGTTATGGAACAAATTGAGGTCAGATCAGTATTGATTCGGTTCAGTTCAGATCAGTATTGATTCGGTTCAGTTCAGATCAGTATTGATTCAGGTCAGATCAGTGTTGATTTGCTTCAGTTCAGTGACAGTGTTAATTCAGTTCAGATCAGTGTTGATTCAGTTCAGATCAGTATTGATTCAGTTCAGATCAGTATTGATTCAGGTCAGGTCAGTGTTGATTCGGTTCAGATCAGTGTTGATTCGGTTCAGATCAGTATTGATTCAGTTCAGATCAGTGTTGATTCAGGTCAGGTCAGTGTTGATTCAGTTCAGATCAGTATTGATTCAGTTCAGATCAGTGTTGATTCAGGTCAGATCAGTGTTGATTCGGTTCAGGTCAGTGTTGATTCAGGTCAGATCAGTGTTGATTCAGTTCAGATCAGTGTTGATTCGGTTCAGATCAGTGTTGATTCGGTTCAGATCAGTGTTGATTCGGTTCAGATCAGTGTTGATTCGGTTCAGGTCAGTGTTGATTCAGGTCAGATCAGTGTTGATTCAGTTCAGATCAGTGTTGATTCGGTTCAGATCAGTGTTGATTCGGTTCAGATCAGTGTTGATTCGGTTCAGATCAGTGTTGATTCGGTTCAGGTCAGTGTTGATTCAGGTCAGATCAGTGTTGATTCAGTTCAGATCAGTGTTGATTCGGTTCAGATCAGTGTTGATTCGGTTCAGGTCAGTGTTGATTCGGTTCAGATCAGTGTTGATTCAGGTCAGGTCAGTGTTGATTCGGTTCAGATCAGTGTTGATTCGGTTCAGGTCAGTGTTGATTCGGTTCAGGTCAGTGTTGATTCGGTTCAGATCAGTGTTGATTCGGTTCAGATCAGTGTTGATTCAGTTCAGATCAGTATTGATTCAGGTCAGGTCAGTGTTGATTCGGTTCAGGTCAGTGTTGATTCAGGTCAGATCAGTGTTGATTCGGTTCAGATCAGTGTTGATTCGGTTCAGGTCAGTGTTGATTCGGTTCAGGTCAGTGTTGATTCGGTTCAGGTCAGTGTTGATTCGGTTCAGGTCAGTGTTGATTCAGGTCAGATCAGTGTTGATTCGGTTCAGATCAGTGTTGATTCAGGTCAGGTCAGTGTTGATTCAGGTCGATCAGTGTTGATTCGGTTCAGATCAGTGTTGATTCGGTTCAGATCAGTGTTGATTCGGTTCAGGTCAGTGTTGATTCAGGTCAGGTCAGTGTTGATTCGGTTCAGGTCAGTGTTGATTCAGGTCAGGTCAGTGTTGATTCAGGTCAGGTCAGTGTTGATTCGGTTCAGGTCAGTGTTGATTCGGTTCAGGTCAGTGTTGATTCGGTTCAGGTCAGTGTTGATTCAGGTCAGGTCAGTGTTGATTCAGGTCGATCAGTGTTGATTCGGTTCAGATCAGTGTTGATTCGGTTCAGATCAGTGTTGATTCGGTTCAGGTCAGTGTTGATTCGGTTCAGATCAGTGTTGATTCAGGTCAGGTCAGTGTTGATTCGGTTCAGATCAGTGTTGATTCGGTTCAGGTCAGTGTTGATTCGGTTCAGGTCAGTGTTGATTCGGTTCAGATCAGTGTTGATTCGGTTCAGATCAGTGTTGATTCAGGTCAGGTCAGTGTTGATTCAGGTCGATCAGTGTTGATTCGGTTCAGATCAGTGTTGATTCGGTTCAGATCAGTGTTGATTCAGGTCAGGTCAGTGTTGATTCGGTTCAGGTCAGTGTTGATTCGGTTCAGGTCAGTGTTGATTCGGTTCAGATCAGTGTTGATTCAGGTCAGGTCAGTGTTGATTCAGGTCGATCAGTGTTGATTCGGTTCAGATCAGTGTTGATTCGGTTCAGATCAGTGTTGATTCGGTTCAGGTCAGTGTTGATTCAGGTCAGGTCAGTGTTGATTCGGTTCAGATCAGTGTTGATTCAGTTCAGGTCAGTGTTGATTCAGGTCAGGTCAGTGTTGATTCGGTTCAGGTCAGTGTTGATTCGGTTCAGATCAGTGTTGATTCAGTTCAGGTCAGTATTGATTCGGTTCAGGTCAGTGCTGATGTTGCGCGGTCAGAGTGTTTATCCAGCTCATGTTTCTGCAGCGTGTGATGACGGCTGCACCGGAGTGCTGCTGGACGATCTGGACGCTTTAGACGGGTCCGTCTCATCTCTGAACCTGTCGGGTGTCATTATCGCCCCCTACAGCCAACTGATGACCCTCGAGAACCAGACCCGAGAGGTCAAGGTCAGTCGCGTGACCTGGTCTGCACGTATCGGTCATGTAAACTTTGTACGCGTGAATCTGTATAGCGTCATGTGTTCCGTCATTTCCAGAGTCTGATGTCGTGGCAGCAGAGCCCAGATCATCAGCTGACCGCAGCAGAGCGACGCTTGAGCAACCTGAGCGACCACATCACTGACCTGCAGCAGCAGGTACCGCTCACATCCCTCCTCACCGTATCCATGGCGACAGCTGGACTGATGCTGTGACTCAAGTGTGTGTGTGTGTGTTCCATCGTCTGCAGGTCCAGAGTGTGTCTGAAGGCAGTGAAGCTGTGCTGCTGACCGCTGAGGAGAGATTCACACTGGGCAAGCAGCTGCTGGACCTCATCACGGACATTCATTCTGCCATCCACGGTACTGACCGCAGTTTTTATTTACCTCCGTCTCAGAGAGTGATGCACAGAAAACCAGTGTCGTTAGCGACACATTTGATTAAAAAAACAATATCTTTAATTGAAGTAAAGCTGATTATTTTGTTTTGTTTCATTGTGTCGAAGAGTAAAGCACCTAAAACCATTATTATTAACTAAAACTATTTTTTTTTTTTAAATTTCATTATTTGAAATGAATCTTATTTTATTTATTTATATATTTTTTATTTAGTCTTGAAGAGTAAAGCACCTAAATCCAGGATTATTATTAAATAAAACTATTAAAAAACATTTTCATTTTTTGAAATGACGGTTATTTTAGGTTATTTTATTTGATTTATATTGTCTTAAAGGGTAATGCACCCAAAACCAGGGCTGTTTTCTATAAAACCAAAACTTTTTCACTAATTTAAATACAGCTAAAATAATTTATTTATTTATTGTTATCATTTATATCAGTCTGGAAGAGCAATGCACCTAAAACCAGTGTTGTTATAATTAACTAGAACTGATTTAAAAAAACAAAAACATTTTCATTAATTGAAATAATGATCAAATAAATTAAGAAATAAATATTAGATGAACAAACTTAAACTTTAAAATATTAAAAAATGACACTGAACATATAAAAATTAAAGCGAAATCAAAATATGAATCAGTATTATAACATTGGTTGATGGGTTCAGGCCTGACGGAGCAGGTGCGTTCTGTGAACGTGACGGTGGATGACGATCTGGATGAAGTGAACGGCACGCACCTGCTGGAGGAGACGAACGCAGCGCTGGAGAAGATCAGGACCTTCGATCTGACGGACCGCAGCGCGGCTGCGCAGAACGAGCTCAGGCACGAAACGCCCACGTCTGCACAAATACGTGTACGTCAGGCCCGGTTTGTAATGTAGTGCGTGTGTGATGTGTTCAGTTCTGCAGTGTCCGTGCTGCTGAAGGTTCAGGAGGAGATGTCGCAGCCGCTCGGTCACAACCGGATCAGACTGGAGAACATCTCCACAGCAGTCAGCAGATACCAGCGGCAGCTTCTGCAGGTCCAGCAGGCCCTGAACACGGCCGAGAGCCGCAGGAACCACAGCGAACGTCTGCTGGAGGACATCCACACCAACCTGCGGCGGCTCACGGTGAGTCTTCATCAGAGGTGACACAGACACAAGCTAAATCACTGTACATGTTTTTGTAAGAGTCTTGTTGGGGATTTTACAGTTAAAGACCCAAAAGACCAGATGTGATAAATGAAGACCCGGAGTCAGAGTTAAAAAAATAAATAATTTGAAGAACATTTTAATAAAGAATAGTTTGCAGTTTCATCAGCAGAAGCAGCTTCAAGTCTCACAAGGAGTTCGTCGGCCGCTCTCTCTCTCTCTCTCTCTATTTGATCAAAAATACAGTAAAAATCTGAAATATTTTTACAATTTAAAATATCTGTTTTCTACATGAATATATAGTAAAATATAATTTATATCCAGTGATCAAAGCTGAATTTTCAGCATCATCACTGCAGTCTTCAGAGTCACATGATCCTTCACAAATCACTCTGATGATGATGATTCGATGCTCAAGAAAGCTCTCTTTCTCCAGATCTCCAGAAACAATGTCAGCAGTCTGAACCAGGAACTGGAAACACAAGTACAGGAAGCTCAAGACCTGCTGACGGACGCCCTCAATAAAGCTGAAGACATGAACAACGGCACAGCCGTAAGTGACGTTTCTACGTCATTTAACTGTGTGTATGGCACGGCGAGTGTAATTCCAGATGACGCGTTTGTCATTCCAGACTCTGGATGAGATGAGGAACGATCTGGAAGGGTGGAGTCCGAATCTGAGGAAGCATGTGAACTCTTTAGTGATGGATTTGACCAATAGAGACGCCCTACAGATGGTGTACAGGGCCGAAGATCACGCGCAAGCCCTCAGCAAACAGGCACAAGCCCTTAACAGGTGCGTCACCCTATGAAAATCTCACAAAACTAATCATGCATGTTGTTCGTATCGTAATGAGACTCGAAATCTTGCGTTCAGTTCTCTCTCCGAGGTCAGATCTGCATCAGTAAACGCGACCAGCGCCGGTCAGACCAACGGCAGCGTCAGAGGAAACGTGCAGCTGGCGGAAGATCTGGCTCACGCCGCCAATCGCAACGCAAGCTCCGCCCTCAATCTGGTACGTTAACCAATCAAAGCTTGAGAATACTGAATGGGAAGGTTTCACAAATGAGTGTGATGAAAAGCTAATAAATAATGAAATCAGATGTAAAATAAACCAATTTTGGCCGATATGTATATAAATGATTTCAAAACAAAATTTAAAAAAATGACTTACTTGCATGTCATGTGACCATGTCAGACGTCAGATTCGGAGGACTCGCTGGCCGAGCGCGGGACGAGGGCGCTTCGGGCGAGCGCAGAGATTCTGGACTCCAGTGGAACCCTGCGGAACGTCACGGAAGGTGAAACGCCACATGACAATCATGAGAATAATCCCCTGATACTGTGACCAAACATGAAAAACTAAAAAACATTTCTGGTACTTGGAATGAAATGAAATAATATATATATATATATATAAAATTAAGTTTAAGTGCTAAAATAACTCACTTTTATCTAAATTAATAAAAGCTAGACATTTATAACAATGACAAAAACATCAAAACAGAAAATATAGCAATAAAAACGCATTGAAAATATGAATAAAAGCTATAACAGTCTGTGGACGTCTGCTGTTGTTCGCTCAGTTTTCTGCGTTAGAAGTTTGTAGTAATATCAGAAACATCATGCCTTCATGTTTTTGACAGAATTTCCCTCTCCTGTTGATTTACTGCAGTGTGCCTTAAATATGTATAATACGCTCTGAAAAGGGGTTTTTACAGTGATGTCATAAAAGAACCATAGAATCTTTCAGTGCACAGTTTTTTTTTTTCTTAGTGTAAAGAACATTCTAAAACAAATCTAAAGATTTTTTTTTTTCCCCACCGGAAAGAACCTGTTATGGAAAACTTCCATGGATGTTAAAAAAGGTTCTTCATGAAACCACAGATGCCAACGAAGACCCTTTATGTTTAAGAGTGTATTATAAGTCACAAATCAACTGCTAGTGAACGTGAAAGAGACAAACTACTAAGCAGAAATTCATTACTTTATAAAATTGAATGCTTATTGTTCATTAACAGCAATATTTATGTTTTGAAAACTGAAATGAAGAGATTTCAGAGGTACTTTTTTGCAATAAAATATTCCAGCACTTTGACTTTGAATTCTTACTAGTCGAGAGACAATGTCATTCATTACACACGAATTCAAAGTGTCTAACGGTCCGGACGCGTCGACGGCGCTCGCGCTCTTTTAAACCGGCAAATGATCCATCCGGAAATGACGGCGACGTTTATTTTAGGAATACACTACAATCAATCCAAAAGAGATGACGCCTACATTACGAACTGCACTTCTTTGCATGCCCGTTTCCGCGAGGGATGTTCGTTTTGGCCCCATCATAATTCAATGACTTAAATAACTACTGATCTTTACAACGGAATGAATCAATAATATCTAGAATAAGCTGCACAACGACGCCATTCTCTCATTCATGTGAAGCTGCTTTGCCACAATTTGCATCGTAAAAAGCGCGATATAAATAAAGATGACTCGACTCATGAGTGAGGAACAGTGTCTGAGTGAGGGATTATGGGAAGTGTAGTGCCGTGTAAGGAGACTGTAGTGCGATGGACCCGATTCATAACAGGGTTTAGTTAATCGTGTAGAAATAAAAGCGGTCCAGCTCATGTTGTTCTGAACCGTGTCGGACTCAATCAACACTTTTTTGGCTCACAGTCTTCCATAAACGACAAACTGAAAAGACGCATGCACACGTGCGAGTTCCTCCTGACGTGAGCGGATGTCTGTCGACTGATGTGTCCGTGTTTGTGTGTTTCAGGGCTGGTGTTTAACGTCAGTGACGTGAGCAGCAGCTTGACTTTAGTCCGAGCGAATGTTCAGAACTTCTCTCAGCTGCTCCCAGAAGCCCTCAGCGTCCTGAGAACCCTCCCGAACGGTACGTCAAATAGTTCGTGCGTCTGTCTGCCGAGGAATGTTTTGCCGGTGTTATTTCTGAACGTTTTAGAAACGTTAAGGAAAGGTTCCATTCCTTCTTCAAACGTCACGGAATGTTCATTTTCATGTTACGTCACGACGAGACTGTTCCATGAACGATGTGTGAATGTTTTTGTGCAACATTGTGCCGGAGGAGCGTTGAGAGAGCAGATGTTTGTCTCTCAGGCAGCAGAGACGTGATTCTCGAGGCGCAGCAGCGGGCGGAAGCGGCGAACGCGTCTCTACAGAATGCGCTGGAGCGTTTGCAGGATTACCGTATCAAGCTGGACGAGTCTCTGTCTGCCGTCGGCGCGGCTCATACCAGCAGCAGGAGCGCTAACCAGCTGGTCAGAGACTCCGAGGAGACCGGTGAGTGATTTGGGTCACCCCTCTCTCTCTCTCTCTCTCTCTATGTCTCTCTCTCTCTCTGTCTCTCTGTCTCTCTCTCTCTCTCTCTGTCTCTCTCTCTCTCTGTATCTCTCTCTGTATCTCTCTCTCTGTCTCTCTCTCTCGGTCTCTCTCTCTCTGTCTCTCTCTCTCTGTCTCTCTCTCTCTGTCTCTCTCTCTCTGTCTCTCTCTCTCTGTCTCTCTCTGTATCTCTCTCTCTGTATCTCTCTCTCTGTCTCTCTCTCTCTCTCTCTCTCTCTCTCTCTCTCTCTCTCTCTGTCTCTCTCTGTATCTCTCTCTCGGTCTCTCTCTCTCTGTCTCAAATTCAAATTCAAATTCAAATAGCTTTATTGGCATGACAAAAACATACATTTTGTATTGCCAAAGCATTCAAATCAATTGGAAAAAACAGAAAACTGAACATTTGATTAAAGCTTAAATAGAGAAACTGACAATAATCAAACTAGAAAAAAAAAATAAATAAATAATAATAATAGTAGTTACATGAAGTAAAAAACAATAAATAATTCTGATAATAAATAAAAATATTACAATAAAGAAAGCATTTAACAACTGAACTTGACAATGAACATTATTTACATTATGTACATGTGTGGGTCTGATGGGGGAGTGTTCATTGGCTGTTTGTTTCTGTCTGGTTGTCCCTCAGGAGATGGCAAGAAGTTACAAATTTTGCAGCTATTCTGCAACATTTGTCTTCTTCACCGAGAATGTAACGCAGTTTTTGGGTTGGGCTGCATGTATTAAATTGGGGGAATATTTGATTGATTTTGGGGTAGTAGTGGTCTCTGATGTTTTGGTATTTGGGGCATTCTGTGAGGAAGTGCAGCTCCGTCTCCGTCACTCCCAGGATGCAGTGCGAGCAGAGTCTGTCCTCGCGGGACAGCCAGGTCTGCCTGCGCCGGCCCGTCTCTACGGCCAGACTGTGCTCGCTGAGTCTGTACATGGTCAGTGTTCTCCTGAGCCTCGCGTCGCTCACTGCGCTCAGGTAGTTCGCTGCAGTGTATTCTCGATTTAGTGCCGAATAACATTCCAGTTTGTGTTGCTTTTGAACGGTGTTTGTCCAATGGGTGATGTATTTGTCTTTTTCTGTGTTCATAATTTGCGTAAGCCGAATGTGTGTGAGTGTGTGTGAGTCCTGAGGCTGGCAGATCTCTGCAGGTCTGAGGTCAGTCAGCCTCAGCACCAGCTGGCACAGGGCGCTCTTCCTCACGCTCAGCTCGTGGTGTTTCAGGGCTTTGTGATGGTATGTGTTGGGGTCGCTTGTTTTTAGGTGTTTCCAGAATTTGATGGCTCTTTTTTGGATGTTTAGAAGGAGAGGGTATTGGCCTAATTCTGCCCTGCATCCGTTGTTTGGCGTCTTTCTTTGGACTTTAAGTATTCTTTTGCAGAAATCTAAATGTAGAGTTTCAATTGGGTGTTTTTCCCAGTTTAAGAAATCAAATTTTATGGAAGGACCCCACACTTCACTGCCATATAAAACAATAGGTTCAATTACAGATTTGAAAAGTTTGAGCCAAATTTGGATTGGGATGTCAGTTTGAATTGATCTTTTGATGGCATAGAGAGCCCTTTGAGCTTTCTCTTTGAGTTCATTCACAGCCAAAGTGAAGTTTCCTGTTGCAGTTATTTTCAGGCCGAGGTAAGTGTATGTTTTTGTGCTTTCAATGGTTCTGTGTGAGAGTGTGAATGTGTGTGTTGGTCCCTGAGATCTGGAGCGTTTCTGGAACATCATTACTCTAGTTTTGTGGAGGTTGACTGTCAGGGCCCAGGACTGACAATAATCCTCCAGCAGATTCAGGCTGTCCTGAAGCCCCTCTTTAGTGGGCGACAGGAGCACCAGGTCGTCTGCGTAGTAGAGAAGACACTTGATTTCTGTGTCGTGTAGAGTGAGACCTGGAAAGGGAGCGTTTTCTATTTTATTGGCCAATTGGTTGATATAGATGTTGAAGAGGGCGGGGCTTAAACTGCAGCCCTGTCTCACTCCACGCCCCTGGGGGAAAAACTCGGTTCTTGTGTTTCCAATTTTAACCGCACATTGGCTGGCTGTGTACATTGATTTGATCAAATCATAGAATTTCCCCCCTATTCCACTGTCAATAAGTTTTAGGTATAATCCTTCATGCCAGATTGAATCAAATGCTTTTTTGAAGTCAACGAAACAAGCAAAAATTTGTCTGTTGTTTTGATGTACGTATTTATCAATTAGTGTTTGTAATGTAAAAATATGATCAGACGTGCGACATTTTGGAAGAAAGCCAATTTGACATTTACTCAAGGCATTGTGCTTCATAAGGAAGTGTAAGAGTCTCGTGTTTAAGATGCTGCAGAAAACCTTCCCCAGGTTACTGTTCACACAGATGCCTCGGTAGTTGTTGGGGTCTAATTTGTCGCCGTTCTTGTGGATGGGGCTGATGAGGCCCTTGTTCCAGATCTCAGGGAAGAACCCGACACTCAGAACGTCATTGAACAGTTTCAGCATGGCCAGTTTGAAGCTTTGGTCCGAGTGTTTCAGCATCTCGTTCAGGAGGCCGTCAACACCACAGGCTTTCTTGGACTCAAGGACCCGTAATTTGTCTTCCAATTCTTCTATTGTTATGGGGAAATCTAAGGGGTTTTGATTTGTTTTAATTGATCTTTCCAAATTGTCAAGTTTTTTCATTATTTCGTTTTGATTAGAATTTAGAGTTTCAGGTGGGCTATATAATTCTTGGAAGTGGTTTTTCCACTTCTCCCCATCTTGGAGTGCCAGAACTTCTTGATTTGGTTTGTATAATAACTTCCATTTATCCCAAAATTTGTGTGAGTTTATACATTTTTCCATTTCTTCAAACTGGTTTTGCAAAAACTGTGCTTTTTTTTCCGACGGAGTGTGGCTTTGTATTGTTTTAGTGCCTCACAGTAATGAAGACGGAGGTCCGGATTATCTGGTTGTCTGTGTTTTTGATTTGATAAATTTCTGAGGTTTTTTCTCAGAGCCTTACAGTCCAAATCAAACCATTTGTCCGTTTCTAAATATTTTTTCTTTGATTTAATAAATGTCAGATTACTTTTTTGTGCTGTTTTGTAGAATATGTTGTTTAGATCTTGTACTTCCTGATTGATGCCGAATTGATTTTTAGGGTATGCCTGTATTTGTAATGAATGTAATTGGAATTGAATTTCTGAAGATTCAACAGCGTTGATGTAATTAGTGGCGCTGTTTTCTGTCCATTTGAACGACGTGATTTTGTTCATTGGATGTGGTGTTTTAGTTGGCTTGGGTAGTGTCTCAAATTGTTTTATATAGAGTGTGATTTGGCTGTGGTCTGAGAAAGGTTTTAAGGGTTTGACTGTGAATGCTCTCAAAGAAGAAAGGTCGAGATCTGTGATTGCATAATCTACAGTGCTGACACCAAGAGCTGAGCTGTAGGTGTGTCGTCCGAGCGAGTCCCCCTGCACTCTTCCGTTGACGATGTACAGAGCCAGTCCTCGGCAGAGCCGCAGCAGCTGCCGTCCGTGAGCGTTCACTACTAGATCACAGTTTTGTCTGGTGGGGTAAGAAGGGAACAGGTTATTTCTGCCAGTGATGAAGCTTGCACCGCGTGACTCTAAGAAATCGAATTCTTTTCCGGTTCTGGCGTTTAGATCACCCATGAGCAGCACATTTCCCTGGGCCTGGAAATGGCTGATTTCTTGTTCTATGTTTTGAAAAGTTTCCTCTTGGAAGTACGGAGACTCGAGGGGGGGTATGTATACGGCACAGAGGAAAACAGGCTGAGATGTTGATATTATTCCTTTTTTAATTTTCAGCCACAGGTGGTACTGATCTTTTTTCACTGACTCTATGGGCAGTTCTGCTTTAGTCCAGATGATCATCCCTCCCGAGTCTCTCCCCTGTGTGACTGATTTGAGTTTGACTGATGGTAAAATGGTTTCTCTGTATCCTGAGGGACAACCAGTGAACACATCTCCCCTACACCAAGTTTCCTGCAAGATTATGACATCTATGTCTTGAATTTCTCTTATAAAGTCAGGATTTCTACTTTTTAGTCCAAAGATTGAGGAGTTTAGACCTTGGATATTCCATGTAGAAAAACTGATTGATTTCATCACCAACTTTTAAATTAAACTGTAAGGTTTGTTTGCCATTTTGAGAAAAGAGATTGATAGAAGAAGAAAAAATACTATTAGATTAAAAGAGAACAATGAATGATGGAAAGTAATGTCAGGAACTCAAAACATCAACAAATCGGATGAAAATGTATACGATTTATACTGATTTACACAATGTGTGTGTATTTTTATTTTTTTATTTATTTTTTTTTATTATTCTCTCTCTCTCTCTGTCTCTCTCTCTCGGTCTCTCTCTCTCTGTCTCTCTCTCTCTGTCTCTCTCTCTCGGTCTCTCTCTCTCTCTGTCTCTCTGTCTCTCTCTCTCTGTCTCTCTCTCTCTGTATCTCTCTCTCTGTATCTCTCTCTCTGTCTCTCTCTCTCTGTCTCTCTCTCTCTGTCTCTCTGTCTCTCTCTCTCTGTCTCTCTCTCTCTGTATCTCTCTCTCTGTATCTCTCTCTCTGTCTCTCTCTCTCTCTCTCTCTCTCTGTCTCTCTCTGTATCTCTCTCTCGGTCTCTCTCTCTCTGTCTCTCTCTCTCTGTCTCTCTCTCTCTGTCTCTCTCTCTCTGTCTCTCTCTCTCTGTCTCTCTGTCTCTCTCTCTCTGTCTCTCTCTCTCTGTATCTCTCTCTCTGTCTCTCTCTCTCTGTATCTCTCTCTCTGTCTCTCTCTCTCTGTCTCTCTCTCTCTGTCTCTCTCTCTCTGTCTCTCTGTCTCTCTCTCTCTGTCTCTCTCTCTCTGTATCTCTCTCTCTGTATCTCTCTCTCTGTCTCTCTCTCTCTCTCTCTCTCTGTCTCTCTCTGTATCTCTCTCTCGGTCTCTCTCTCTCTGTCTCTCTCTGTATCTCTCTCTGTCTCTCTCTCTCTGTCTCTCTCTCTCTCTCTCTCTCTCTGTCTCTCTCTGTATCTCTCTCTCGGTCTCTCTCTCTCTGTCTCTCTCTCTCTGTCTCTCTCTCTCGGTCTCTCTCTCTCTGTCTCTCTCTGTATCTCTCTCTGTATCTCTCTCTCTGTCTCTCTCTCTCTCTCTCTCTCTCTGTCTCTCTCTGTATCTCTCTCTCGGTCTCTCTCTCTCTGTCTCTCTCTCTCTGTCTCTCTCTCTCGGTCTCTC